>LOJH01029216.1:0-16771 GCA_001685095.1 Ellobius talpinus | reverse complement strand
CACACACACACACACACACACACACACACACACACACACACACACCCCAAACCTTCAGTCTTTAAATGTACTCTTCCAAACTGAATGTGGTTTCTTTGTGTTTTCTTTTCTAATTCCAGTACTTGGTAGACAAGGCATGAGGATTTCCACAACTCAGGGCTAGACTGGTCTACATAGTAAGTTGCAGGTCAACCATTGCTAGGTCATAAGAGCATGTATCAATAAGCAAGAGAACAAACAAACAAGGCTTCCTCAAAATAACTTCCATAGTACACATCAAAAAGTTCACTTGTGGCATTTCCTTATAATGCCAGTGTTGGGGAGTTAGAGGCAGGTGGCTTTCTGGTGCTCTCAAGCCAGCAACCCTACTCTAAGCAGACAGTTCCAGGTCCCAACCCTGTCTCAAAAAATTTTAGGGGGATGTCTTGCACTAAATGGCATCTAAGTTTGCATTTTAGTCTAGACACAAATATGCACCATATAAACACAAACATAAATATACACCATATAAACATAAACAAAAGCCCCCATGTGTACCTACACAAACACACACAATGTTAGTCAGATGTATACACCACAGGATTGACATGAATCTCTATTATCTCTTGCTTTAGTATGTCTTAGAATTACATCAAGTAACTTTGCTCATTGGGCATTGTCTTCTCCATTCAGATCACTCCTCTTTATTTTTAATTTAGTTTCTCTCTTCATACTCACCTTAGCCCCATTTTCCAAATCCAAATCCCTCACCTAGAATCTGAGGCATAGATTATAATTACTTGGAATTGAATCAAATACTTACAGGCTGTATAACATTGACGGTAGAACAGTATAAGCTTCACTGCACTTTTAGGTTTGCTGCACAGTAACCGCCACCCTGGAATTCAATTCGGTTTTACCCTTTCTAAGAATTGAAATGTGATTTAAGCTTAGAGAAGCTAGGACTATGAGAGCCTCATTGAATAAATATTTATTGATCATACACACTTAAGTTTATCTATCCCATTGAGCATGGTAGATTTCAGCCTTATTTTCCTCATTATTTTATGGGTTAGAATACTGATGCCAGGCTTTCCAAAGAATTTTCTCAAGAGCAGATGGTTAATCTCCTCTCTGCAGTGGATTGCAGTAGACTGCTGTCTGATGACCAAACTCATTTACCTGATATGAAACAAAACAGACCTTGCTAATATTACTATAATTAACAAGAAGTTGCCCTTGCCTCTACCCCTTTATCTCTGTCCTTAATCCAAAACTTTCTTAGAATAGAGTCATCAAGGCTCATTAGGAGAACGGAGAAGGTCTTCCTGAAAAAGGAATATTTAATCAGAATCTTGAGGCATTTTGGGATTTAGTCAAGAGAACATTAAATAAAATTGAACAAAATACATCCTAGGAATAAAATGCAACACACAATTGTTGAATGATCCAAATGACACAAGTTATTTTATTGCTACAATTTGCAAATTTTAAAAAGGGAGCACGGCCGATCTATGTAGGCAAAATTAAAATTTCAAAACTTAACACATTTCCATTGTTTATTCATATGTTTCAGGATTTTTGTTATTCAGTAAGTTGATGAATGAAAGCTAGTGAAAATTAATGTATTCCACCTTCATTTCAAGGGAAAAAGACAGCATTTGTAGAATTGTTTCCAGACTGGGTATTAAACAAGCTGCTAAATCCTCACAAAACCTCCCCATGTCACCTCTGTTTACCTCTGAGTCCTGAAATCTGAACTGCTTTGTGTCAAGTCTTTTAAAAATGATGGATTAATGATCTTCCTTGACTTTGATTTTATTTACTCACACTCTCCCCAGTGCCTCTGTTGATCCTGGCTTTGCTCTGTGACTTCATGGGCAGCTTGCAGTCAGGTGTAATACCACCTGGCACATCTGCTCTACATTGTTACTTTTCCTCCAGGTTGATCAGACCATTCTCCATCCAGCTACCTCCCAGGAAGTCTATATGAATCACATGACCCTTTGACTCATTAGCCACTCAACTAATTAATTGTCATTAGCCGATATCTTGCCTGACTCCAAATTTGTACTAGGTTAGAGACAAAACTTTAACTGTAAGTTCATAAAAAGCAGAAACTTTGTTCGTGTATCAAAAAACTTATCCTGGTTGGGATTAGAATTTTTTTAATTTTGATCTGATATTTTATCACTTAACTTTCATAATTACATGACCCTATAGCTTCTAGGTTATCTCATGTTATGTTACACATTAGGATAAAGCAGATTGTCAGGGAAATATTGAAACAGCAGAGATATTTTCCTCAATGCTGTAGGACAATTAGTTGAGAGTTTAAGATGAATAAACTTTCAAATACTTCAAAATTTATCATTTTTTTGCAAATGCATTTAAATTACACAAAAATGTAGAACAATTCAGGTACATCAGGTGGATTTCGTTATTTTCCTCAAAAAGCTAGAAAAAACACCATGTAATTGATCATATACCTGAAGGACTCCATATTCTACAGTAGACACCTGCCCATTCACGCTCCTTGCAGCTCCATTCACAACTGCAGTTTTATTGTCTGTCTACTGATGAATGGCTAATAAAAATGAGATGCATTTACACAATGGAATACTTGATTAAATTAAGACAGTCACGGGTCAACAGATGGAGCTGGAAGCAATCATTCCGAATGAGTTACTGCAGACCCAGAAAGGCAAATATCACATTCTTTTTCTTACCTGTGGAGGTTAAGTTTGAATCTTCATATATGTGTATTTCATTTGGATTATCAAAGAGGCTTCAGATATGTGTGCTTAATTTGGAATACAAAAGACGTCAGGAAATCATTAAAGGGCCACAGGGGAGGGCCTTTTAAGGGTGGATAGATAGAAAATAATTAAAAGGGATAATGAAAAAGAAAGGGCTACAGGTGACAAACCTCCAGACAGACACCACAGGCGAACAAATAAATCCCCTCACCTGGTTAACTCTTTTGGAGTTGCTGGCCAGTGAGGCCCTAGAGATGCATGTGCATTACAGGTTATTGCTGATGCTAATGATTGCCCTCTCAAACTTGGCAGTAAGATCGTATTGCTGAAGACCCCACTGACTTGAGTCACTGAACATGGAGGGGAAAATCTGGTATTGAGCTGGAAGTTTCAGCCCTACTGGCTAGCTTTCACAGTGTTGGGAGGTGCTTTGCAAACTCCAGAGAGGAAAAATAATCATCAAATTTGCTACCTATCTTACCCATCTGTGAAAGCTCTGAGTTACAATAATGACTGGATTGGCAAGATATGCAACTGGTATAATTGCAGCTGAAACATCATGGGAGTAACCAATCACTTTCTGATTAGACTTAAGGACCGCTGAATATAAGTGGAATTCACACCTGGTATTATCATTGGTCCACAAACCTTCGGCCAGACAGATCTTAGGACCTCTGGGAAAACTGACTACTATTATACTCATGAATGGCATCATATTAAACCAAAACCTAATAACATCCTTTAGTCCTCTCTCAACCCTCATAAGAGATGGCTATTAACACACAGAAACTCACAACTTGCCAGTGGACAGAAGGTTAAGAGACTTTGGAGTGTTTGGAGTGCTCAGTCTTATGTGGGAGATGTGTATCACACTCTTCCTCCCAAGACCCAGGGATCATTTCTGCAGAGGGGATAGAAAGAGTGTAAGAACCAGGGGTGGGACTTTTGTACAGAGCAACAGTGCCTTGTGGACATGGCAAGTAGCTGCAGAATGTGAACTTGCAGGGGTTATATAAACATATATAAGAACTGCGCAAGTTCAACCCAAACAAAACGCATCATGGAGAGAGGAAGCAGGAGACAAGTACCCCCTCAATCAAAGAAGTGCGCTAGCTGCTGGGAGATTTAATGCTATTCCTGATAAGTCAAACCATGCTCCAGTAGATGGCCACACACTCAAGAGTATACAGACAGCACAAATGGAATTCAATCTTTTTAAGGGAGGAGTCACAATACTGGGTGGGTAGTATTATGTGAAGGAAGGAAGAGAGTAGTGTTATCTGAAGGAAGGTGGGTACACAAATAGTATCAAAACATGCTGTGTTAAATTCTCAAAGAATTTATTTGAAAACTAAAAGGCTAAGCAATAGGAAAGGTAAGTAATTTTTTTTGAAATACATGTCACTTTCATTTTTAAAGTGTATTGTCTTGATTACTTCAGGTATACATGAACTATTATATGATTAAGAATAACCAATGCAAGCTAACATTTTCTAACAATATGTAAAAAATTATAAAAATCTTCAAATACAGTTTGATGACGTCAGTTTGTATAGTTTATAGTAACACAGTTGTGTAAGTGTGCTCAGCTGGCCATGCTTTTTACGGTCTACCTTCCCACAGATTCCTTACTCATTCTTTGGTGGTATCCTACCAAGGCTGAATGAGAACACATATGGCATCGATAATTAGGTAGTCATACAAAGAAGCCCTTACCAAAGGATGACTGAGCAATATTAGCAGTGTAGCAAAATATGCACCAGAGGTCAGTCATACTGAGTGACAGAGATACCATACTGGGTTTGCTTCTAGTGTAGTCTCGGACAGACATGAAAAGTAAACCATATCTATAGCTTTTGCTCCTGAAGGTTAATTTCTATCAGGTCAATAGCTTGACCTGGTGATGACTTGCCCTTGTCCCTACTTGACACTTCATGAACAGGGAGGTGTCTGTTCTTAGGGGTGGGCAGCACCTCCTACAGAGGATATGAGGGCATGAGACTGGTGGAATAAGCTTGCTACACACTGGATTGAAGGGGCAGCTTCCCAAGGAATAGGATTTCTGATCTTCCAGGCAAAAATAAACTCCTAGAGAAAATAAAAAAAATCTGACACTTTGTTGTATTGTAACTCAAATACAAACTATAGAGAAGGATGAAGGGTGTTAGCCTGCACCACTAGATGGTTCTGTTTCTAGAAACCATGGTGTAATCAACCTAGAGCCCTGTTTTAGTTTTGAGATACCCAAGGATAAACTTTTTAAAGCTGAATTAATTTGGGGCAAATTAGTATGGAGATAAATAAGGAGAATGGCTATTAATTCTGACATCAGTAGAAGACACACTCTCATAGAAAACCCCTGGGTCTCTGGCTCTTATAATCTTTCTGCCCCACTTCCCCAGTGTACCATGAGCCTGAAGTACATAAATTGTTGTAATTGAATCCATTTGGAATGTGTGCCACAACTCTTCATTTTGATTGGTTGTTGTTTTCTATAGTGGTCTCTGTCTGTTATAACACACACATATACGTATATATCTATATATAGATTGTACATACAATGTTATATATTATATATGTATATTATATATATAATTTGTGCACTCTAATATATATCTGTATATGTGTATATCTGTATAAATAATCAGTATAAATAATGTGTATGTATGTGTGTATATATACTTTTCCTACATAAAAAGATGGATATTTATAACTTCATTTATTTTTTTCTGAATTTCATACTTACTAATTCCAATACTTTTTTATAAAAATTAAAGAATAAGCATAAATTATTTGTAATATTCATCTTTAATTGCATATTTCTAATTATATATCCTAAGGACTGATTAGCAAACTAGGAGCAATAGAACAAAATTATCCCTCAACGGGTTTGCTCTCTGAGGACAAACTGAATATTATGCATTAAAATAATTATAAAACAAAGCAAAAAAAATGTGAAGAACACTCATCAGAAAATAAAGGTAACATTAAAGTATTAAACATTTATTATTTCATCCTTAGAGACGTTTTATTGTCTTTGTTCTATAAAACCACAGCTTATTCCCTGATTTCAGGAAATCCAGGATTGAAGAAGAGACTGGTAAGGCATCTTTAGGAACTAGGGGTTGTGTACTTGAGAACAGCACCACATCTTCCCTCAAAGGGTTCTCTGATGGGCTGAGTGATTAGATGATAGTACCCAGCCACAAAAGACTGAAGGCACTCTGAGACTCATTCAAATGATTATATCATAAATATTACCATTCATGAGTCTTTTTATCGCAGGCCATTAGCCCTGAGTTGTGACAGTTGCAGCAAGAGACATATTTTTTTTCAAACTTTATTCTACGAATGAATTTTCCAGTCTGAGAAATATGCTCAATCTAGAAAGGTCAAAAGCATTAATATGGAATTTTAAACAAGGTCCTTCATCCTCCCCTTCGCTTCCTGAACAACCTGACAAGGCTACATTTTTTCACAAATTTCTCAGTATCTGAATTAATTTATATCTTTTAAAACAAGAGACATGAACCTTGAATACTCTTCATGTAGATTACTATAAAAAAGCCAACCAAAACAAAACCGAATGGCTGTTGAAGCTTGAAAAAAAAAAAACCAAAACACTGCTCCCTTATAAGAGCAGTGGTCCCTTGCTGGCAAATCACCTGCTGGTAGAATTGAAACATTGCTGACTGTTGGTCCTTGTTCTTTATTTGCAGAGTGAGGCACCTGAGATTTGCACAATGGTTACCTTTCATCGTAAGCCGAGGACCTGGGGCAGAGAGGACCTCTGTCAGCACTGTGACAGGAGACGACCACCTCACCTGCCCTTGAATTTGAAAGAGGCCAGGGAAGCTATTTCGATGGGCCACATACAAGGTCATTTACAAAGGACTTAAAAAAATACCATTATAGCAAAGCAGAATAGGAAGATCCCAGAGATGAAATGAGACTTTATTTATGCAATTATATGGTCTTAAGCAGCTAAAGCGCTAAGTTTATTGAATATGGAAATTTTTGGAGCTTGGGACGTCCTGACCTTCTTTGAAGGCTATAGCTGAGGTTGGACTACCTAGCCCTTCCTGGTCTTCACTTTTATCCCTAATAAATGCATATAGTTTTAATAGCAGAATTCTGGCTCCACACTATAAGCCTGACAGCAGCTCCATCAGCCACCCTGATGTTAATCCTCTGCGTTCTTCCAAACACTACACTGTTTGAACTACATATGTGGGAAGGTCTGGGATCTGCCATGACCTCTAGGCGTCTCCATCACGTAAACACTGAAACACAGACACAGTACACATTCTGCATACCCCTCTGACAAATCCTGGACTTTACCCTGATCACTTTGAATAGCACATTCCCTCCAAGGGTCCTTTATGGATTCTGAATGCCCTCCTCTCACCTTCGCACCCTCGACACCGAAGAAAAGTGCTTGCATCCACTTTTGTGACCTCACCAGATAAGGGATACCACCAGGCATCTGTGGCTCTGACTTGTGTGTTTCCTGCTCCTCATGCACTTGTGGATGCAGCACTGCCGAGGAGTGAGTCTGGGACTTACCTCTGCTTCTCCAGCAATTTTATCAGCAGCTGTCAATCACACACTCAGAGAGATACCAAGGAGGAACAGACCATTTCCATGGTCCTATACTAGTGGAATTAGATGCCATTATATGTATACACTACTGCTAGCCTGGACTTCTTAGAGAATAAAATATGCTAATATATTTAAAGGGCTGTAGATTCTCAAATAATAATGGCTACCTCAGTGTTACAACTTTAAATTTTAAGGTCAAAGCTTCCTAGGGAATGCAGATCCATTATTTTATCTAATTTGCATGTTAGGTATCTTCATAAAAATTTATTTTTATTGTTTTTGTTTAAGCGTGGATGACTGTGTCTGTATGGGAGCATTGTCAAGAGAGTGTCCTTGTGTTTTAAAGCAGTTTCCCCTGAGATTGAAATATTCTATCCTGCAAGCAGGCTGCAGAAGCCAGAAGGTAAATAACTCAAAGTAACTCCAGGAAGTCCCTGAAAATGACCAGATTCGCTAGGTCCTTCCCTCCCAACATTAAAGAAGTAAAGACTGCTGAGAGTCAGTCACTCTCAGACAAGCCAAGCTTCAAGGGAGCCTCTGAGAGCAGACCAGCTGCCCGGAAGAGGTTTAGACCAAATGGACAATGTGTTCTCGGTTTTCAGATTTTGCGAGCTGTCGTTTGTGCCAGGGAGGGCTTTGGTGACACAGCTGTCTTTGAGTCATTTCTGCTCCTGTGAGTACCCTCTCCCCCATATTTCCTAAGCGACTCGAATTCAACTCACTGGCTCACCAAACTGAACCTCGATGATATCCATACCTAGATCTGTCATGGGTTCCCTACCTGGTTTGAACAGACATACGTGTTTTATCTCCAAAGGAAAAGTGTTGTATCCCCATGCCTTGGGGAACAGAAGAGGGCATCGGTTTCTTTAATCTGGAGTTATGGGCAACAACATTGCCATTGGGAACTGAACTCTGATCCCTGGCAACACCAGTGCCCTCTCGTAACTGCTGACCATCTTTCCAGCCCCGTGTTAGCATCTTAAAAAAAAGATTTTGAATGATTCACAGTACAAATGTTATTCTTTACTCACAATTTATTTCTTATTGCATAGGGTTGACCTTTCCTCATTTGTCTATCTGCCCTTCACCACCACTATCTAAGCATCACCATTCTACTCTAGGTTTGAGGATCCCACACAGTAATTGTCTTCCCGAGCCTGGTGTTTCCCTTGACAAAATCATCTTTGCCTCCTTTTACAATGTCACATAGGGTAGATAGTCATCTACTCTTTTGGATGAAGACTATTCCATTGTGTTTGTGTGTGTGTACACTACTTTATTGTGTATATATATGCAAAATAGTATATATAATATATGTATTATATATTACTTTATTATATATCATATATTACTATATATATATATATCTTTATCTTCATTCATCAGTCAATTGTTGTGGGTACTTGATTGTTTCCTTCTTTGCTATTTCGACTGGTACTGC
Source organism: Ellobius talpinus (assembly GCA_001685095.1). Lineage (NCBI taxonomy): Eukaryota > Metazoa > Chordata > Mammalia > Rodentia > Cricetidae > Ellobius > Ellobius talpinus. Next base: position 7,987 of record LOJH01029216.1, on the reverse strand, counting down.
AATAAACACATGAATGGACATATCTCCTGGATAAACTGATTTGATTTATTTTCTATTTCCATCCAGTGGCGGAGCTGCTACATTCCATGGTTGCTTTATTCTTTGAGGACTTTTCTGCTGTTTCCATCAATTGTATGCAAGAGTTCTATCTTGCCAGAGCTTCTATTTCAGTCACTGTTACTAAAGCCATTTTTTACTGAGGTGAAGTGCTGTATGTTTTGGTTTGGAATGTGACTTTCCCAATGACTAGTAATACCGCTGGTGTTGTATACCTGTTGCCATTTGCATGAATTTCTTTGAAACTGCCTGCCTGGGTGTGTTTTCCACATATGAAGCAGATTAGATTATTTGTATTCTCCCTGTTCAAGTTTGTTTCATAGTCTAGATTTAGCTCCTTGTACAGTTCCATACACTTCTGGGCTGGAGGTCATCTCTTCATACTGGAGACTTGTTTTTCACTGTGAAGATATCACGAGGAAGATGCTACCCTATTTGTCTGTTGGCTTCGTTTTTCTGAGTATTTTTAGTGCAGATACAATTTTCTCATCTCTATTGAAAAGACAGTCATCTCTCCATAATGTTGTCAGTTTAATACTCCTTTCGTTGTGGACATACGAGTTTACTCTGAGGTTCTTTTACAGTTAGGCTGGTCTGTGTGTTTGCTTTTATGCCAATACTGTGATATTTTATTATTACACCTTTGTAGTATATTTTAAAGGTAGGTCACCTAATGATACCACATTTTGCTCAAAATTTCTTGGGCTGTTTTTAATACCTTAAAATCATCTTGTGGTTATACACTGACTTTCTGAATGTTTTCTTATTCCGTGATGAATGCTATTGGTATTATGTTAGTGATATTGTTATACACATTTTAATACAATAATTTTTCTTGATAGACTAAGAGGTGTATCATTTCCTTGTGGGTGATAGTCAACATTGTCTTCAATTTTCTATTCTTTTCATTGTTGAGGTTTTTGCTTAAATTTATTTGTATAGATAATTTAGCTCTTATAAATCGGATTTCTTTACTGATAGTTCTTTTTCAGATACCTCACAGATATCTGACATCTTTACTGGGATTTATTTTGGATAATTCACTGCTATTTTACAACTGTGCTTCTGATGTCTATAAATTTGGGTTGTTTCCTGGAATTTTTCTGAGTTTATTTAAAATCTTGGTGGATTCCTTGGGATTTTGCACAGACAAGATCATACAATATGGAAACTGTCAGGATTTGACTTTTTGCTCTTCTAATGAATTGTGCATCATATCTTTCTCTGTTTTGGCAATCCAGATGGGGATTTCCGGGACTGTGTAAAATGAGGGAAAGTCCACATCCTCGTTTCCTTCTTCTTCTTGCCAGCTTTTCATTGTCAATGTTATTGTCTTCTCACAAACACATTTATACTCAAAGTGTGTTCCTTTCCTATCCAGAACAATCAATGTCTATATGAAGAGGAGTTGGTTTTATCATACAATTTGTCTCCCTCTGTAGAGAGACCATCTGTTTTCAGATGCATCCTTTTATTGAGCTGTGTCACATTTACTGATAAGTGAATGTTCAAATGACTCTAGGCAGAACTGAGCTGATTGCCCTGAAAGTTTTCAATGTGCTCTTAGATTTGCCAGTAGTTTCTCTTTTTGTTGTGTCTTTGGTTTGGTTATGAAGGACATGCTGGCTCCAGAATGTATAATGGAGAGAATTCTTTTCTATCCCATTTCTTGAGTAATTGGCGAATTTAGTCTTAGACAAATTCAAGTGTATGGAGTCGAGTGGACACTTCTTGCCTGGCCTTTGCTTTGAGAGGCTTTTTATTACCACTGAGATGCTCAGTCCCAACTTCAGATTTTTCTTTCTTTCATTTCTATTCTAGTTTGAGATTTATCTATTTACAAAAATTCTTTTTCAGAGAGTCACTTCTCTGTCTCATCAGTCTGTTGGATAATTTTCCTGTGTTCTATTTATATTCTACTTATTTTGGAGGTATTCTAATTGTTGTAATCTTTCAAAGGCAATGATTGTTTATTTGAGTTTTTTTCTCGGATGTGTTTATTTATTGAAAAAGATTTCACATTTTAGCCAAGAATGCCAATTCTTGGACTCATGCTCATTCTCTTGCTCCAGATTCTCAAGGGATGGGATATGAGAGCCACACACCTGAGTTCTCTCTACTTTTGTCTTGTCATCTTCCATTACTGTAACAGAACCTTTACTACCTTCTCCTAAAACAGCATGCTATTTTATTTAATCAGTTTTCATAACAACATTAACAGATAATGCCTCTGTTTTAGATCATAATTTCTTCTCATTATTCATTGTATTTGTTATTGTTTCAATGACAGAATGTTAATAAGTGGTGAATTGGCATACCTGGATAACATAGAACTACTTCATCAAGAGGATTGCAAATGTTTTGTGCTGAGACATTAAAAATTTTCCCCCATTCTGATATTTGTAAAAGGCCATTAACTGTAATCACTATGCTGCGTGTGTCACACTTAAAACACACACCCCTTGCTTTGCCTTTTCCCCATACAGTAATTAAAATTCTTTGTAAATATGAGGTCCTGTGACATTTGTCTTTTGTCTGATTTATTTCACCTAGTATAGTGCATACATTGTGAGTTTCAGCTTTTCCTTTCCCTCTTTGAGGAATTGATACAATTTCTTTGTGTGTGTGGAGTGTGTACTCTATTATCCCTTCCTCGGATGAGTCCTACTTAAACACATCCCACAGCTTTACTGTGAATAAAGCCACAATGAGTGTGAAAGCTACCCCTAATATTAATCTCTCTAATATAATTTTTAATCCATCATCTATGCTTTCTTTTAGGTCTCAACTTGGCATCATTAGGATGAGACCCTAGCAATGTGAGTGCCCAATGATTTACAATATTTATCCAAATTCCAGCATGATTTCGTACTGTTATTTTGTAGTGTTGTGCAGGATTTTGGTTCTCTAGGTACCGACATGACAGGATTTACTAGAATCCTTGGAGGTGTCTGTCACCTTTAGTCCCTGTGGCTAAATAATAGCACTTTTCCCAAATCTAATGCACCTTGCTAAGTTTGTTTGTGTGGAAATTAGGGTTGATGATGGCATCATGGAACCCAGGAGTTAGTTGTCAGATGTTCTATCACCAAGATATATCTACAGTCCTACCTCTTATTAATGCAGTCACTATATGAGCATGTGTGTTAGGAAGTACAGAATTCACTGTAATTAACACCATTTATGTGATGATCATTTGAGGCATTAGTCTGTGTACTTTAGTGTAAAAACAGAGCAGCATAATTGAAGCCAATTACTGAACGTTTCCTTTTTTCAAAATTAGGAATAAGAAATAAAAACCACAGGATAATATCAAGATGATTCATTTTGGGGATTTTATTCTTGGAAAGCATATACCTGCATGGTTTGGTACATTTTTATAATATCTGGATGATAGCTACCTCAGCCTGGTCACAGAATGGTGAGTAGTCCTAGAGTTCAAACCTCTTTGCATTACCTTCTGGTTGCGCCCAACTGGATCCCTTATCCCTCATTTGTTTTATGACTTTCTCTTCCTTTCTTATTTTTCCTTCATGTAAAGAAATATGAAGCCGTTTCCGTTTGTTAAGATATTTTAATAATACTTGCTTATTTCTGAACATCCCCCCAAATTAATATTCATGAATCCTAAACGTATGAATCAGTAGTCTTACTCCATCAGAATATCTGTAATTCTTTTCACGGATTTCAACCCACATGCTCATGCTTTTGTGCATTCTCGTTCTCTCTCCCTAGAAAGAGCGTTTAAGTTGCTTTGTATTAGACTTCCGCTTCTCTCTTTTTTTCCATAAATTGACTTTTATTCTTTAAAAGCATATATTATAAAATACATTTCTGTTTATGCATGAATGTAATAGGTCATCCACCGGTTCTAGAATGCAATTGTTCAGTCAACTTCCCAATCAGCCAGTTTCATTTGTTTGCACAATATAAGGAAATCAATATTTTTCTGAGCAATAATTATGTTTCTTGTGTACTTTTAATGTAGGTGTGCCTTCGGTAAAAAAAAAAAAAAGTTTAAAATTGAAAATACCAGAAAATCTAGATGTTTAGCTCAAGTTCTCATAAAGATCCTGAAATTTGATATAAGGTCTGTATCTGTCTGATCATATTCAGAACCACAGGAAATGGCTTGCTCCTGATGTTGTCATGGTGATGATATCTTGACACGTAGGGGAAAACACCACAGATAAACAGTAAACAGGGCAAGCTCAACCAATTCATGTGATGGTTTGTGAAACTAGGGTAAGGGAAGGAGAGATATCATTGCTATTCTCAAGAAATTAGAAAGGAGTCACCTGGTGGTATGTGCAGTGCTGTAAGAAAGGGGTATTTTGGCTGGAACTTCTGCAGCTGTTTGCCAAAACAAACCAATTTGAATAGATTATCTCAGGCATTCTGTTGCCTGAGGAATTATCGGCATTGACAACACTTGTTACCGCATGGTTTCTGAGGGGCAGCAAGACTGCTCATGTGAATCCATATGGTTCACAAGCAAAATGTTTCTTTGGGTATAGTCAAAGAGGAAAGCTTAAATGATGGCCTAGAGAAAGGCTTCTATCCAAGGAAACAGACGCAGCAAGAAATGGCAGGAATTGGGTCTTGTGGAGGGGAGGAGCCCTGAAAGAGACTACTGGAAGAGGCAGGAGAAATTTTGGGGTCAGGTAGAAATCTGCTGCAAGCGAATCTCCCAGGAATCTGTAAGAATAACCACAGCTAAGACTCTTAGCAATAGCAGATACATAGCCTGCATGGCCATCTCCTGTGACCAGGGAAGACTTCAAGTGAAGGGATTGGTACACCAACCCAGCCACATAACCTTTGACCTACAGTCTGTCCTGACTATGGGATGTACTAGGATAAGGGTTGCCTAGAGAAGATGTGCTAGGATAAGGGAGTGGCTGACCAATGACTGGTCTAGCCTAAAAACCATGCTAGGAGACCAAGTCCACTCCTGATAGTACCTAGAACATTAGGACCCACAGGCTGGAGGACCCAGAGGTCTAGGTAGATCTAGAGACACAGCTAGAAACAAGAAGATAAGTGTAATGATGCTTAGCGATATTCTGCTGTATGCATAGATTGGTGTCTAGTCCAACTGTCATCAGAGGGGCTCCATCAGGCAACTGGTGGAAAAGACCCACAGCCAAACATTAGGCACAGCTTGGGGAATATGGCAGAAGAGGGGAAGAAAGGATTGTAGGAGCCACAGGGGTCAAGGATACCACAGAAAAACCCACATAATTAACTAACCTGGGCTCATAGGGGCTCACAGAGACTGAACCAACAACAAAGGAGCTTTCATGGGAGTGACCTAGGCCCTCTGCATATGTTATAGCTGTTCAGTTTGGCCCTCTTGTTTGACTCCTCACAGCAGGAACAGAGGTGGCTTCTGATTCTTTTGATGGCTTTTGGGAACCCTTCTCCTCATGCTGGGTTACCTTGCCCAGCTTGACATGCCATGTTTTTTGATATTCATGGGAGGCCTTCCCTTTCTTGAAAAAAATCTTTAGGAAGACAACCTTCTGTGAGCAAGTTGACTATACATTTCTGATTGAAAAGGAACTTCTCTCAAAGATGTAAGTCAATAATACATAGATTCCAGAAAGTGTGGATTCTAAGAATCAAAGCAACTTCAGCGACTTCAAAAAGTATTGACATTCTTCTAACACAGGTAGAATCTTGAACTGTTTATTCCCCCATCTAATTAGGTTACCAATTCACGGGATGTTGTGAAGGCATAGGAGATACAGCAGCACAACCTCCAATTGAATGCAATTATAAATCTATTCCTTCTGATGCCAGTCAGGATGTAGATATTTTTTGTTTTCAGAAGTGGGATTACAAGAAGAAATCTGTAGACACCAGGAACAAAATATTTTTGTTTGAGGTCTTTGAGTCAGGGTCACTTTAATCCAAGTTAGTTTTTAACTCATTAGATAGCTCTGTCTAATCTCTAACATGTGGCAATCCCTTGCCTCAGTCCAGATGTTTTATATTATTAGCATCAGTTAGAAATGCCTCTTCTGATAATATGAGAAATAGGTCATGACCATGATGGGGATACTGACAGAAACAGCTGACCTGAGCTGGGGGGGGAGCTCACTGACTCCAGATTAACAGCAGGGAACCATAATAGGACCAAGCAAGGCACTCTGAATGTGGGTGACACTTGTGTGGTGTTGGAAGGCACCTATTTGTTGGAGGGGGCTGCTTGTTCATCCCAGCCACCCAGAGCTGAAATAACAACACAGAAGCTGTATTAATTAAATCATTGCTTGGCCCATTAGCTCTAGCTTCTTATTGGCTAACTCTTACATATCAATTTAACCCATTTCTATTAATCTGTGTATTGCCACATGGCTGTGACTTACCAGCTAATGTTCTTGTGTCTGTCTCCAGTGGAGCTACATGGCTTCTCTCTGCCTCTGTCTCCTTTCTCCCAGNTTATTCATTAACCAATAAAAGCAACACATAGACAAAAGGACCTCCCACACCAGTGTGGCTGGGGCAGCCTGTGGAGTCACTGACAGTGGGACCAGGATTTATCCATAGTGGTTGAACTGGCATTTGGAGCCCATTCTCTTTGGAGGGATACCTTGCTCAACCTAGATACAGGGGGGAGGGCCTTGGTCCTGCCTCAAAGTGATGTGCCAGACTTTTTTGGCTGCCAATGGGAAGCCTCACCCTCTCTGAGGAGTGGAGGGTGGGTAGGGTGGCAGAAGGTGAGAGCAGTGGGAGGAGAAGAGGGAGGGGAAAATGGGATTGGTATCCAAAATTAAAAAAGTTAGTTTTTAAATAAATTAAAATCAGGTGGTGGCATATGCCTTTAATCCCAGCATTTGGGAGGCAGAGGCAGGGGGATCTCTGTCAATTCAAGGCCAGTCTGGTCTACAAGAACTAGTTCTAGGATGGGTACCATAGTTACAGAGAAACCCTGTATTGAAAAACAAAAACAAATTAGAAAAAATAAATTTGATTTTCTTTAAATTAAAAAAAGTCTCTATTACTAGACTTCTTCATGTTTGCATAGAAAGCTTTTGAGCTGAGGTGTCAAAGGAGCAGCTCAAGAGTAAGGTTTACAGCCATGATGCATTTGCCCTAATAATACTACAGGAAGAGTTTCAAAATAAGTTCACTCTTGATGGAAAGTAACGTCTAAAGTCTCATTTCTGCATAAACAGAATGTTTAGGAGTATGTGTTTGATTCTCTCACCTCCTTTTCCCCAATAATAACAGAATGAAGAATACTGAATGAAACTTCAAGCGAATAAACATTTTCTTTTCTTCTGGTAATAACAAAAAATCGTGTTATATTCTTTGAACTGCTAAATAGATACAGAAATGCGAAATATCGAAGACGGTTAGGGTGGCAAGCGAATTAGCAGCTTGGTATCTGCAGCTTGGATCTCCTTACTGCCAAATAAAATATTTACCCCAGGAACAGCAGTCTTTGCTATCACGTCTTATTACTTCTCACATGGACAAGGGGAAAGGTCTCCTAGGGATATTTCTTTTTGACAAGAAATGGTCACAGTGTTCTTTTGCTTCCTGTTTGTGGGAAGACAAAGATAAACATTCATTTCGGTAATTGTGACACCTTCCCAGTTCAAACACTCTGCCTATCAAATATGAATTGTGGTGTCAGATAACATGATAATAACTGTGACTACCCACAACTAATTCCCTGGTATCCTAAGATAAAGCAACTGAATCTCAGACAGTCAATTCTGGTGTCAGTATGATTTGAAAACGTAAACAACTAGGAAGTGATCTGTGGATTTTTCGCGACTTTCTTGCTGCAGGACTGTGAGCATATGTAGCCCTGTTAGGGTTTGGACTGTGATCTCCCTTTAATATAGTTTCCGCCACTGCCTCACTCCACAGAAGGGTTGTGTAGCACGATTAATAAAAACCCAGAGACAGATAC
>LOJH01029215.1:324-17843 GCA_001685095.1 Ellobius talpinus | reverse complement strand
GACTGTTGCATAAACTGGACACAGAGAACCTGCAGAGAGAGGACTGCTGAATTTTCTTAAAGGTGAGATGATCCTTCAGGGTTCCTGATTCCTGAAAGAGTCTGTGAGACATTCTGCAGGACACATAGGAAAGTAACTGAACTGCCTTTGAAATTTCCTGCTTCATGGAAATGTCTGTTGGATACAATGGGCCTGTAGGCTGAAGATGGATGCCCCAATGGTAGAGAAGAACTTTGGGTGACTATCTAGGCACCAAGATGTCTCTGTCATTTCTAGAGTTTTGGAAGTTGTTTGCTTCTTGTTTACTTAGGTAATATTATATCCTTCTGGAGTCTTTGATGGAGTNTGTAACTGTAATTCTTGCTTAATAACTATTTTGTTATATGTAATTTTACTATGTAAAAATGAAAGCCTTTCTTTTTTGTTTAAACAGAAGAAGGGGAAATGGTGTAGGAGGTCCTTCTCTATTTGTGTTGATTTTATTGGTTGAATAAAGAAGCTGCCTTGGCCTTTTGATAGGGCAGCCCTTAGGTGGGCGGAGTATACAGAACAGAATGCTGGGAAGAAGGGAATTGTGGCAGATGCCATGATTCTCCTGCCTCAGATGGACCCTGGTTAGACTCATGCCAGTAAGGCACAGTCAAGTGGTGATACACATTAATGGAAATGGGCTACTCAGTATGTGAGAGTTGGCAAATAAGAGGCTAGAGCCAATGGGCCAGGCAATGTTTAAATGAATACAGTTTTTGTGTAATTATTTCAGGGGTTAAGCTAGCTGTGTGGTGGGACACAGCCTGTTGCTCTCACACTACATGCATGCATAGTATACAAATTTTATTTGTATGTATATTTACATCTATCTATGTGCACATGTGTTTAGGAGTGCCTTTGTGTGCTTGAATGTGTATGTGTGCATTGTAAATAAGCATGCATTTGTATATATATTTATGTGTGTGAACATGTGTATGTGTGTTTAGAGTGCATTTGTGTGTGTGCATGTATATGTATATATAATTGCATACATTTGTATGTTCTGCATGAGTTTGATTTTTTTGTGTGTATGCATGTGTGTTTATGTGTTCGTGTGTATTTGTATTTCTGCATGTATGTGTATATATTTACATTTGCATACATTTTTGTGTGTGCACAATGTAGGTCATGTATGTATGCATTGTTTTATGTATATGTATATATGTATTTGTCTGTATGCATATGTATATGATTAGGTACTTCCCCCTAATTTGAACTGAGGTTTCTTCCCTGATAAACAAAGTTGACTCTTTGAGGCTCTGATTCTTAATTACAATGTTAAAATCTTTGTGTCCAATTCCCATGTTTCCAATTCTCAGTCTTCTCCATGTCTACTTTCATACCAAAGTTTTCACTTACTTCCATCACTTTATTTACCATGGCCTGTAGCTCATTTGGACTTTCAGCAAGTAGTGCTACATCTCCAGCAAAGCACGAGTTATTGATTCACATACCACCTATCTGCATGCCTATCTCCTCATCTTCCAGGGCTGTTGCTATTATTAATTCCAGGAATATATTAAAGGGTAACAGTGAAAGGATGCATCTCTGCAACATTCCTACAATGATCTTTAACTGATCACTTAGTTCTCCACAGACTTTGACTGATGCAAAGATATCTTTATAGGAATTTTCTAGTATTGTTATGATTTTTCTCTGGGTACCTGTATAACCTCAAAGTCCTTTCCTTCAAATGCTATTGAGTGCCTTCCTGACATCGATGTAAAAGATATATAAGACATCAAGAAGCAGATAGGGATGGTGAGGGCTGCATTCCAGGCATCAGGAAAGGTTTGGTCAGCAAGAGACATAACAACAATAACAAAATTACAAGTATATGAAACACTTGTAGAGTTGCCTTCTTTACAACTCCAAAACCTGGACAATGAAATGCTCCTCAGAACAGTGGCTGAATGTGTCTGAGATGGTGTGTCCCAGGAGGATTCTGGGTGTCACACGAAGAGATGAGCTGTGCACTGATGACAGTGAGAAATGTCTCCATTTACAGAAGGAAGTCAACTACAGGATACAGCAACAATGCTTGAGATGCTTCAGTCATGTTATGATAATGAATTACAGCAGATACCAGAAGATAGCACTGTGTGGAGAAATGCATGGCATAAGGTGGAGATGAAAGCCCCCCAAAATACTGGGTAGACAGCATAAAGGAAGACTGTGGAATTTGGGTATAACAATAACACAAGTATATAAAACTGCCCAGGATAGGAACAACTGGAAAACCACCACAAATGGCTGCCCATGCATGCGTAAGCAGTGCTGGGGCATAAATGATGATGATGATATGTACATGATTTCATTTTGCATGTATGCCAGTGAAGATTCCTGTATTTATGCATGTGAATAATAGTATGCCTGTTTTCTGAATTATGCTTCTGTATATCCATGTTATGTGAATATATGTATGTATTTTCACATTTATCTGCATGTATGTATATATAATTATGCATGCCTTTATGTGTGTATATATTTGTGTGTATGACTTTATGGGTATTCATGTATATGCATGGGTATTTTTGGTTTTGTATATATGTGTACATTGTACATTTCAGTATCTGCAATCACACACAAACAAACCCCACGAATGAGCAAATTAATAATGTAGTATGAAATGACATGATGAGTATTGAGACAAGCAAGACAACACATGGAGAGGAAGATGACATTGTTTCTATGGTGACTGTTTGAATTAAGACTCTTTATCATGGGACCTTTACTTGACCAACATCTGACTAAAGACATTACCACCTGCATAGTATGTAGCTGAGTGGATGGTACCTTGTTCCACTGGAACTAAAAGAATAAGTTCCCATGTACATTTCTTATTGATCATCTATTAATATTGTCTAGAAATCTGCAAATACAACTAAGAGTTTGAGTTCTTACATGCTATGCAAGCTAGCATTATCAAGAACTAATAGTTTTGCTCTCTCCATTACATGTCCTCCTTGGTACTGTAAATGTTATTGGTCTTTCCAACCCACAGATGCATTAAAATTCAGACTAACAAAAGGTAGAATTGGTGCAAAAGTATTCTTACATAATTATCTTCTCATTGGAAGAAATCATTCATTCATTAAGAATTGTTATTCCCTTAGTACTAATTGTATGATTCCCAATTATGCAAACTGCAAACTGTTCTAGAAGAAGAGTTATGCTTTAAGCACAGTTAAGTTATGAATACCTAAATTGTTATAGCCTTTCACCATTATAAAACAATTAAAATTTAAATTAAAGCAAAATGAAATGAAAATACAGTTTTATATGCATAATACAAACTAGCCAAATACAGCTACTTGTAAATAAGATGAGTGGGAAACATGGCTGGGCTAATATGTGGCAGTATTACATTTATAATCCTCTTTCCTAATATAAGAATATAAAATGCAAAGAGAATTAACTACTTTATAACTCACTAAAGTTTTTGTATTTCATATAACTAATGTAAAAATGAAAGAGAGCAATTGCATATATGTCATGTGAGGGTATAATTAAGTATAAATATAAATAATGATCATTTTTTAAGGAGATGAAGATAGTATTTTAAGCTTTCTTGTAGGAAAATATTGTATTATAGGTCATCTGCACACACCAGCAAAATTAGGACAGAAGACTGTGTATCTCAGGGATGAAAATTCATTTTCCTCTGCAAAACAGTATGGTAATGATGGAACAAACAGTTGATTAACCAGCTGGTGGTCCTGCAGAAGGTTCTCTGTACTCAAGGTATACAGAAACACTCAGTAATGTTCAATTCCTTTCTGAGTTTCTACAATTCAATGAAAGGAATGTGTATTAAATATTTGAAATAACATCATGTTCCTAGACGTACTAGTATAACTTTTTGACATAAAGTATATAACCACTGTGTCTCATTCCTTTGACATGCACTGTGTGTAATCTGGAAGTGATTTCCTAATATCAGATATTTTTTAAAAAAATTGTGTTTGTGCTTTTCTTTCTCAAGTAAAATGCATCCCTTTTTTATGGAAAAAAAACTTCCATACATTTAATTTTATCCAGGAAGTCAAAAGGTTTCTAGCTGCAGGTCTCAGTAGAAATGCAGGAGGCTGAAACAAGAAACAGAAATGAAAATTCACAAGTTAAAATTGCATTTCATGTAGAACACAATCCTCAATCAATTTTCTTTCCTCACTCTAACTAGTTATGATCTTTCACCTCAATATAGAGGTATGAATTACAACAATTGTCACAAGTGAAAATACATTGAAGACTATGTTTCTTTTGCTTGGATGGAGATTGAACTAAGGGCTTTGTCTAGGCTGTTTTAACCATCTTATTTCCCAATTTGTACACTATTCAAGAAAATTATTTTTGCCATGTCAGAAATACAGTCACCTCAACTTGCAAACAGCAGTGTTCATTAGACTTAAATGAGTTTTCTGTGGTCACAGAACTAGACTCGGGTTCTGTCCTTAGGAGAATTTACCTTGATGTATCACAATCTTCTTTGTTTTATCGAAGCTTTTTAGTAAGCGCTAAGACTGTAACAAAAATTAAATTTAAAGTTTTATATACATATACTTATATGTATGAATATATATATATACATTTGATCATCTATTGCTATATATTTCTAGTAGTTCATCTGTAACTCATCCACCATTCATCTATATCCTACCTATTATCTATTACATAGTTCTATCCTTCTTCTACCTGTAAGCAATCCTTCTAGAATGTGTCCCTCTGTCATCTCTCTGTCTTTCTGTCTGTCCTGTGACTATCTCTGTCACCTCCTTTGAATCTTACTACAACGTTCCCCATGTGAATTTGCTTTTGAAATTTTATCAACTGTTCTTTACTATAATAACTTATAATCATATGCTACTTCCTGTTGCTCCCAATGTACTTTGTTTTCACATAACTTTTCCCCATATTTCTAACACTGTTTAAAGCACATATTAGCATGCATCTCTCGTAATTAAGAAGTCATGTTTTATTTCTACAACAAGTATATCTTTTGCTTCAAGAAAATAAATTTATGAATGAATATATCATTTCACTCAGAAAAAAGTCATTCTTTCAAATATTTCTACTAGCATAAGAAGTACACTCTGAGACCACAGTCTTAAAGAGAAACTGCAGGAAACTAAGAGATATTGAGAATGGGAAAAGTAGTCTTCCCGGGATGAGCATATGACCAAATGGTTAGTGTGAAAATAATATACAAGTAATGTTATACAGATGGAACAGGTTATAGTTAGGAATGTATATGTAAATGCATACACATAATACATGTAATAACAATTAATGAAAAACTGGGCCATGACTTTGAAAGAGCTCAGAGGGGACTATATGGGAGAGTTTGGAGGAAGGGAAGGGAAAAATCATTCACTATCATTTAAAAAACAGAAATAATAAAAAATGTATTAAAATACAGATAATCAAAACAGCAACAAATATCTTGTCAAAGGGTATACAGACATATTACCACTGCAGTACACACCAATTATAATTATGGGATAATTGCTTTAATACACAAGCCTGAAAGTCTGAGGTGCAGAAGTGTATTTGATCAGTGTTACTGACTTTCTGGGTGGCTGTTCTTTGATCAAATAAGCCACCTTATTTTCTCAGAAGACATGTGCAGATGACATCTCCAAGTATCTGAACTTTGAAATTCAGCAGGGTAAATGCTTTGTTTTCAGGAATATATTTTATGTTTAATAATGCAGTGTAAAGGTCATGTTTTCAGATGCTAAGTCACAAAATATTCAGTCTAAAATTTTGACAAGTTTGACCTTTCAGGAAAAATTATAGATGCATGTTACCATGGGTGGCCTGTGGAAAATGTGTTTTCCCTCATTTTCCAGTTGTTTAATACTCCTTAAATTCTTAGCTTACTCTTATACAATTAGTTCTGTCACTGCATACTATTAATGTTTGTTTTCATACCCAATGCAAAGAGAAAATACTGCTGATAGGACTGCTTTACTTCCCAGAACTCCTTGTTTCCACAATTGGTAATGAAGAATAGTAGAGTGTTTACTCTTCCTATCTGTTCATCTTTGCATCATGCTAGTATTGCTTAACCTTGAGACAACATTCACAGAACTTCCAATAGGTCTTCTTTTCATGATCCTGGGCTGGAAAAAGCCAGGACCAGTTCAGCAACTGTACGCTCATGGCAGAGGTATGTGCTGTCTACTTTGATGTCAACTTAACACAAGCTAGAATCCTTGGAGAGGATGGGATCTCGGCTGAGAATGTGCCAATATAAGAGTGGAATGAAAGCAAAGCTGCAAGACATTTTCTTAACTAGTGATAGACGGCAGATTGCCCATCTCATTGTGGGTGATGCCCCCTCTATGCTGGTGGTCCTGGGTTTTATAATAAAGCTAGCTGAGCAATCCTTAAAGAGCAAGCCAGTAAGCAGCACCTCTCCATGGATTTCTACATCAGCTCCTACTTTTAGGTTCCTTCCCTGCCTGAGTTCCTGTCCTGAATTACTTTGCCTATGAGTGGTGCAGAATTATAAGCCAAATAAGTCATTTCCTACAACATTTGCTTTTGATATTGGTATTCTATTCTAACAATATTAACTCTAGCTAAGACAAGATATAAAGTGAAAAGTCTGTGATGAAGAAGTGAAGAAGTGATGAGGAGAATAAAGGTTTTCAAGTACAAGAAAATCAAGGTTAAAAAGATGTCTGGGGCTTGAGAGATGGCTTAGTAAGTAAAAGAGCCTGCCACCAAGTCTGATTACCTGAATTGAATACCTAGGACCCACATGGTGGAGGGAAAGAACCACATTTGACTTGCCCCCACACATTGTGGGACAATGCACATGCGTGCATGCAAACACATGCATATGAATACAAAATAAACATTGTTGCAGTTATGTTTAGTGTCGCAGTGATGAAACATGATCATAGTGACTAGGAGAGGAAAAGCTTTATTTGACTTGTTCTTCCACATCTCTGTCCATCACTGAAGGGAGTCAGGGCAGGAACTCAACCAGGACAGCAACCTGGAGGCAGGAGCTGACACAGAAGCCAGGAAAGAACACTGCTTACTGACTTGCTCACATGGCTTGCTCAGCATACTTTCTTAACCAAGGACTACCACCCCAGAGAAGGGACCAACCACAATGGGTTGAGTCCTCTCTCATCAATCACTAATTAAGAAAATGCTCTAATGGCTTGTCTAAAGCCTGATCTTATGGAAGAAGTTTTTCAATCAATGTTCCCTCCTGTCAGAAGACCATAGCTCATGTCAAGTTAGCATAAAACCACCCAAGTGGTGTAAATAATATAGTTTTAATTTTTAAAAAAGAAAAGTTCTAATGTCAGAAGGTTTTCAGATTAAGACGGAAGTAAAGCAAAGTACCAATTTTGTCAGTAGAGAATACAAAGCGAGTCCATGTGCACAAGCATCATCAAGAACTCAGACTTTCTGTCATCTGCTGGTTCCCTGGTCAGCTTTTCTGTATGACTTCTTACCCACCAGATATTTTTCTCCTCACTCATCCATATACGCATTTCTTGTCAGAGGAAAGGAAGCTTTCCACTTTCCTCACAGACACATGGTGGGAACTCTAACAGCTCTCTGAACTCTAAATAGAAGTTCCCACACAGTGCCGGCTGCTTATACCCCATTACTGTCATCCAGTGAATTAGGTCATCAACACAATGGACAATTGCTTTGACATGACACTCTCAATCTCTGCATTAAAAAGAAAGTTCTATAAATGTTCAGCAGAGGCACATGTCCTGCAAGGAAGCCCTGGTAGCAGGAGGGTCCTCAAATGGGACATTTTCTACTTTCAATGTGACATTTAACATCAGGTGATTAGTAATATATAGAAGTAATTAAAAGAAACCAGATGGAAAAGGTGAATAAAGATTGATATGTGAAAAAGAAGAAAAATTTAAATTTATATAAAATAACAAAATACTGCAATGAAAAAAGCATGATACTGAAAACAATAAAGAAATAAACATGAAGTTGATATATTTGTGCTTTTCTGAACCTCACAACATTTTCTAAATCTTTTCCCTTAAGCAATAAGTCTGTGGAAATGACTGGGTTACTGATACATTTCATACAGAAAAGTTAAGCCTCAGCTAAGGCATATTATACCAAAGTGCTGAAAGAGATTCAAGATTTTAAAATAAAGAATTAATACATAAACACCAAGGGAAAATACTAAAAGTAGAAAGTTATCAAGATCTCCCACTCCACAGTAAAAACTGAGAAATATGCTGCTGCAGGAGTCTGTGTGCAAAGGAGAAGCCTAAAACCTTGGATTCAACAAGCATAAAATCTCTTCAATGGCCTCTCATAGTCACGCTTAAGCTTTGTTTCAAAGGCATCCTAGGAAAATGACAAATTGGATTGCAATCCTGGTTCAAGATCCAGGGACACTGAAAGCCATCTCTGAACCCTCTAAAATCACAAACTAGTAATTCCACATGGTTTGTGGAAAGTCTAACCAAACACCTGCTACCTCATCTCTTCAGAACCAGTGGAAGTAAGTATCCATTTCAACCATCCTGCTCAGAAGTAGGCAGCATAAGAAAGTCTCTTTAGCTACAGATTGAAGAGCACCCTTCTTTCTTTGGTAAGTGACTTAGAAGTAGGAATTGATTCATCTTCCCCACCCTTTAGAAAGCAAGCTCAGGTCCTGCTGGCAGTGAGATCACTAAAAGGACACTGGGGAGGAGACCTTGAATCTCCCCCTACTTTCTTCACACCCAGGAGGACCTTGTCTGTTTTTCACACTTGCTAAAATTCAACACACCTTGCAGCTTCCCTCATCCTAGATTTCCTTCATCCCTTTACTGATTTCAAAAAACATATTTCTCAAGCTAAAGGACTATTCCCATCTTGCCTGCAGCATCTTAATGTGTGAACATTTCATTTCCCTAGTCACAAAACTGACTAATGACCCTATATACATTTTTGCTTCTCTGAACTCCTTTAGCTCTTTATAAGAGTTAGTTTAGACTACATAAGTAGAATCCCATGCATTTCTGTGTGCATTTGACTTTGAAAGACACAGTTAAGTTTAAAAAAAGTCAAACTTCTCAATTCCATCAACACATGCTTTCATGAATTTTTCATAATCCCTTAGCACTCAATCTTTGCTTGAAAATGTGATGAAGTGCTGTTGAATACCCCAGGATAGGAGCTCTTTGCTACACAGATAAGCATTTTTGCAAATGATTTTGAAAATTGCTTTGCAAATATTAAGACCCACTTTCTACAGTAGAGTACACTTCACGGTGACACACATGGTGCCTACTCTGTTTTTTTACTCTGTCACTATGGTCTTCTTTGTGTCTTGGCCAGTACTACAAACTGAGCCACACATGCTTCTGTAAAGGAAGAAAAATAACTTCAACGACATATTAGGGTTCCTGAGGATGTTAAGAATAAAAAATAAGGTTCAACAAATAGAAAATACACAATGCACATTAGTTTTGCAATTGTATCTGTGTTTCTTTATTGAGTTTGATACCATGAAACTGCATTTGTGAGTCAGAATACATCAAACTGATATTACTCACATCCTGGATGAGAAGGGAACAGTGGAAATGTCTGCAAAGCAAGTGTTAAAAACACTGATCATCATCAAGAAACTGTCTTAGAAAATAAAATACCATTTATTAACCTGCATTTTGTGGCTTTGACACTTTAAAACTAAAAACCGGAAAGTGATTGTTTGCATCAAGGGTAACAATTTTAGTTACACAATGATCAAGCAATGGATTCAAAGGGATTTATTTTGAAATAAATATGCATTAATGGTGGAAAAAATCACCATACTACTAATAAAGTAGCTGTCTATTACAGTCTGTTATTGCAATGAATGTTATTTTTTCCAGTCAAATAATTCATGATATTTACTTCAAATGTAGTAGGAAAATAGACAAATTTAGTAGGAAAAAAGACAAAAAAAGCAGGTATATGGGTTTGAATCTTTTTTATTTAGCTTTATTTTTTGTTTGTTTGTTTGTTTTTTGAGACAGGGTTTCTCTGTGTAACAGCCCTAGCTGTCCTGGAACTAGTTCTTGTAGACCAGGCTGGCCTTGGACTCACAGAGATTTACCTGTCTCTGCTTCCAAGTGCTGGGATTAAAGGTGTGCTCTACCACTGCCTGGCTGGATTTGAATGTTAATGCTTTGGTGGTCTGGTAAGTCCTTCTGTCCATGTGCTTCTTTTATTGATTAATGAATAAAGAAACTGCCTTGGACTGTTGATAGGGCAGAGCTTAAGTAGGTGGGGGGAAAACTAAACTGAATGCTGTGAGAAGGAAGGTGGGGAGAGACACCATGGAGCCACCTCCAGAGATAGATGTGCTGAAATTTTCTCATAGGCCATGACCATATGGTGATGCACAGATTGCTAGAAATGGGTTAAATTAAGATGTAAGAGTTAGCCAATAAGAAGTCATAGCTGATGGGGCAAGTGGTGTTTTAATTAATATAGTTTCTATGTGATTATTTTGGGTCTAAGCTATCCAGGTGGCCAGGAATGAACAAGCAGCCTTCATACAACACTGTGGTGTCTATTGTAGGAAAAAATTATCTCCATAGTCATGATGCCACAGATCATATTGATTAGAACTCCCATGACCAACTGCTGACAAGGAGTATAATTCTGTTTCTTCACTAGGAAAAAAATATAAAGGAACCAATGTTTATTGTAGGAACATAAGACTACACTATGCACCTCCTGTTTAACTAGCATAATCAGTGCAGAAGGAAATGAAGAAAGCATTCAAACTGTTGCTTTTCCTAATTCATGTATGGCTAGGGATTACAGACAAGGTGGCTCTAAATACAAGCCCTACAGTGTAACAGGAGGGCCCACTTGTTTTGTTGCACTGAGCCACTTATTTGTCCTGACTGCCCAGAACTGAAATAATCACTCAGAGACGGTATTAATTAAATCACTGCTTGGCCCATTAGCTCTAGTTTCTTATTGGTTAATTCTTACATCTTAATTTAATCCTTTTCTATTAATCTGTGTATCACCATGTGGCAGTGGCTTACTGGTTAAAATTCCCAGTGTCTGTCTCCGGCAGATCCATGGCATCTCTCTCTTTTACTCTGTTTTCTTTTTCTCAGCATGACATTTAGTTTTCCCCACCTACCTAAGTTCTGCCCTATCAAAAGGCCAAGGCAATTTCTTTATTCACTTATGGTAATCACAGCACACAGAGGGGACTCCCACATCACTACAGAGGTAGATGGATGTCAATGGTAGAACCCTTGCCTAGCATGTGAAAGCGCTGACTTCAACCAGCAGTAGCACAAATACAAAAGACAAAAACAAAGAAACAGTGGGCTTTTTTTAGGTATTATTCTGCTTGAGTTGAACAGAATTACTTATCAACAATTTGTTTAGCTCTTGCTATTTGCCACAAATAAATAAGTGTTACAGAAGCATAGTCAAAGAATACCTTTAATATAAAAAGCTAAGAGTCAAGGATATTTTACGCAAAGTCTAGTATTTTGAATTCAAAAGTTGCAGAAGTCAAAATTCCTATATTGTGGTGACATCCTACACAACCAACCCAGAAATCTTAGAGCCACTGACTCTACTTCATTCTTTAATTTTAGTACCAAGAATCAAACTTAGTTCCAACCTGGGCACAAAACTATATTTCAAGTCCTTGGAGTCAGCCTCTATTCTTTCTTTCACCCAGTCCAGAAATTTTCATCATTATTACTCAAAATACACAAACATATGAAGTCTTATGGACATTCATCTTGTTGCAATAAAGCACTGAGTTTATAACAAATACCAGAATCAGTTACAAATTTATTTTCACATTCCTCTTTCGTAAAAGACAGTTAACAGCATTGGTTCATAGGATTATTAGGAACATGAATAAGATTTTTTTTAAATTATTAACATACTTGTTTATTATTATTTCTTCAACTCTGTGTGTGACCTCAACAACACATTGAGTTTAAAGTATGTTAATTAATTCAGCTCTTAGAAAGACACATTATTTTTAATTCTGGTCAACTGTAATAGACCTTAACAGATAAACAGAGAGCAAATATGTCAGTGGCTATAGTGTTCCTCTGATTATTCTATTTTTCTTTCTTCCAAATGACATTATTAAAATGGAATAGAAAATGGTTATAGTAATTCAGTTCTTTCTATGAAGATTTTCAGATGATGTATTGTTTCCCACACTAAAATATGAAGTTTAAGAAAAATGAGCAGAAGTTTTTAGAATTGATAGTCTCCATATGCCTCAGAAACCCCTGCCAGTAATTCTGGTCTCAACAGTTTGCATATGATAGCTACTTCAATCTAAATAACAAGTAGATAATAAACTTTTACTAATTTATTTATGAGAAAAAATGTAAAAGCCATAGATTCAAATGCCATACCTAGCATGTCACAGTTGGTATGATCAGACTTGAACACTTGGTGTTTACAACTGGTGAGCTTCTAATGCATGTGTGATATCATGAATCTTGAAGTCAAAATTCAAATTGTTGCTTGTGGATTTTTATCATAAATAGATGCTAAACTTGAACAATTTCTGCATCTACTGAGTACATAATGCTGTATTATCTTTTATTATGTCAAAGTGATATATTACAGTATGTTTCAGGTATGAATCTCATTGACATGGTATTTAATCAGTCAAATGTACATTGAATTGTAATTAGTATTTTATTGAGGTCTTTTGTATTTATGTTCATCAGTAATATATTGAAAACTTTCACCCTTTTGTTTATGAGATGATAAAGCTCTTTATGTGGTTTATTATAATTAATGTATCAACACAAATTATGTGTGTTCAAATATTTAATTTTATTAGCATACTTTTTACTGTGTCTTAATGTCGTGGGCTGTATTTCTTTCCTTTTTCCTAAATAGGATTTTAACTGGTGATCTACTCTATGTTGTCTGGCAAGTACCAAAACCAATAACATGTATCTAGGCAATATAAAAATCATAAATTCAGCAACTGAATTGGTTTTATAATTAAAAGTTTTATCTTATACATCTTCACTGTCCGAAAACTTGGTCACATGGGCCGTGAGTTCTGCACAACACCAATTTATCTACCTTGTCATTTCATTCTTCATTCCATTTGTGTTGCATGTTTCATTTTATCACCAATTAAACTATTTTTAGCCACAATACCAAATAGGCACTGCAAAGCGAAAGTCTGAGATGTGCAATTTAGAAATATGACAGAAATATGTGTAACAGTAGACCAGTGACAAAGTCTGTTTGCAAAATAGGTATCTAATTACATGCTCACAATAGCCTTCCTGTTGAGACTTCTTCTCTCCCTCAACCCAAAGCCTGTGCTGACACTTGCCTTGAGCAAGATAGCCTCTGTATCAGAGGAACTTTAGCCTGAACCAGACAAGATGCAGAGAGGCTGTGTGAAATGAAGTCACTCTCATGGGGCTCAAGGTCTGTTGAAATCTAAGCTCTAGGCAAAACTTTAGTCTGAAATGCTTGTCAAAAGAGATGGCATGTATTTTTACTGATTGCCATCAGGCACAAAAATCGTCTTTACTCATGTGAGTGGTCTGGACATTTATCTGGACAGAAATCTGAATAGCTCTTAAATATATTGACATACTTTATTAGAACAATTTGGTATGAATAGAAGGAATTAGTATTGAACTAGCAGGCTAAAGCCAAAATTTCCAGTGACATGCTATTCACAGTGATAGGTGCTTGCAGGCATTCATTGAAGCAAGTAGAACTAATCTATGTATGGTGCCACTGTTGGTTAAATAGTGGGGCTAAACTATTGAAAATCCAAGACAATGAACAACTTCTAACGAGATTATAAGAAGTCCAACTATTATTCACCAAACATGGATAAAAATGTGCTTTCTTCCAACCACATTTATTCGTTTCTTAGGGACTCTGATGGAAACTGTTAATCTGCATGAGGTATTCCAGACCCCATTTCACATACTGCTCATTCCAGACCCCATTTCACATACTGTTCAAATACCCATTCTTCCATTGATACTTGAATATTAATAGAAATATTCTTTATTGACAACTGCTAGGAGGGTTTGGCAAGTGGATCATTTCAGAATGTGACTAACTCTAAATTTCCTTTTGTAGCAGTTTAAGGGACACAATGTGGAAGCTCTCCATATGGATAGAATTTTAGGCCAAGTGAAGCAATTGTTGGCTGAGATAAGGGATACTGGTGCACAGATGGCAGGAAACAGTTTAATAGGTCAGTGAGGACTTTACTTATGGCTTGTTTGCTTATTTACTTTAGTTCAATAACAGAGTACACATAGTATGAATGTTGAAAGCTATGCAAAGTTTAAATGCATTGAATCCATCCCATAAAATATTAAAGATAAGTTTCTTCACACATTGAGGATTTATCAAAGGAGACTTCCACTGAGACTCCAACAAGCCCCTCTTCCTGACACCATTGCCAGTTGCTTGTTATCAAGAGAGATTTTTCCTATCTATTATGCCTGATAGGTGGTCCATCAATTCTCAGTAGAATAGATGCATTCTGAAGGTACTGGATTGTCTTTCTTGCTGTAAGACCTCCCCAAATATTCTGAGTTCACAACATAATCCTGCACCATTTCTTGTTAGAGCAATAGATAGATTGTGAAAACAGATGCCAACCCAAACTATGAGACTCTCTTCCTTTCTCACACTAGTTAGGAGACGCTGAGTAGTTGGATTAGTAGGACAGAAAGACAGTCATGCCACTAATACATCACATGACAAGAACTCCACTGAAAACAAGGAACTACGCACCCAGGGTGAAGCTCAGTTGGCAGAATGCTTTCTCCCTAGGTTGCTTTTGATGGTGATATTTTCACCCAGTAACAGAAACTGTACTGTAAGGCACAGAACATGCCTTCTGAGAGACCACATGGATAGTGTGTGTGCCAGGGATACTCCTGTCTTGGCCTCCACAGCATGGGGATTACAGGTACTTGCATGGGGTCAGTCTTTGTGTAGATGGGTGCTGGGGATTTGAACTTAGGTTGACATGCTTGTGTAGGCAACACTTACTTGCTGATCAATTAACCTGGTCTCTATTGTACATTCTCTAAACAATGGATTTGTGCTGTTTTAGATTTCTGTGTTCACAGTGACCTACCCACTAAGCACCTGTAGGTAGTGAATGGCTCAGCTAGAAAATAAGTATTATTTTATGACTTTCATAAGAAACAGTTGTTATTTAACTGTGATGAACTAGAAGCAAATTGAGAAGAGAGAGAGAGAGAGAGAAAAGTGAAGCCTCATTATATGCACCAAATTCAAGCCAAGGAAAAGGCTCCATGTAAGACTATCAACTTTTATTTGAAAATACAATAAGATTTGTGTTTCATGGTGTGAGAATTCTTGCTAAGAGAGTGTAATTCTACAGTGTCTCTTATAATCTAGAATAAATTGTCCTATCATTGTACACTTTTTGACTTTGTAGGAATAGTCTGCAATGAATACCCATGTCATTATTTACATTGAATATATTTCAGGGAAGCTTTCCAATTTTAATTACAAAAGTTGCTTTTTCATTAGGTTAGTAGAACATGAATTTAATAGTGAGAACCAAGTTGCTGTCATGCCTTAATTAAAAGAAACCAAGTGAGAAGCTCTTTACTGATATTCCTGACCATTCTCTAAAACTGAGATTTCCAAATACAAAAAATATTTCCATATTGACATGACATAAATTTGAAGAAAAAGTATGTCATAAAATACATGATTATTTTGAAAAGATAATATTCTGAAATAAACAGGTTATTTTTATATAATACATGTCCTTGTTTGATTTTTTAATCAGATATGCTTAACAGTCAAATAAAGAAATATTTTATGATGTAGTCCAATAATTATTTAAGTAAAAGTAATAGAGCTGATTGGAATTATAAATCATTTATTATCAAAAATCTCATTTTTATTGAAAATTAAATTTTTCAGTTTTAAAATATATGAGGAATGATAGAGAATAAAGGTGAAGTTCCTCACACAGAGCTTTTTTATTCTAGTATGTCTGTTGATAAGAAGGCTCTTTTCTCTTTAATAATAATTATTTGAATTCTGTAAGATGTCATAATGCTAATACATTGTAAGCCTGAAATTTTTTTAAATAGGAGGCTTTAATACAAAAAGGGGGGCAGGGTCTAGAAAGCACTTAAGTAAGGACGAGTGTCAGGAGCCAGCAACAGGGGCAGCCGGGATTCTGTGCACGGGGATAATGATGACTGAATTCCAAGCCTCTTTGATCCTCCACCATCAGCCAAGCCTATGCTCCTGGCCCACTCCAGCCACCAAGAAGTCTCCAGCACTGGAGAACTTGAGGCTATTGATAAAACCAACCAGGGGGATATCACAAAGAGGGTCAAGCTGTTGGAAGCCCTCTCCACACTGCCAAAGCCACACACGTGGGAGCCTATGGCCACAGGTCTGTATTAAGCAGGGCCGCCACCGATGACACCCAGTAGCCAGGCTCCAGGCTTGGCTCCCCATGCAGTCCATGAGCTTCCTGCTGGAGGGCAAGTGGCCATTTCTTGGAGAGGCCCCACGAGGCCACGGAGCCATCATCTGCACTGGACACCATGTGCTCTTCACTGATCAGATTGATACAGTCAATGGAGCCCTGGTGGCCATAGAAGACAAGCTGGGATTCCTCTGGGATCGTCCACACATGCACAGTCCCATCCCAGCCCCCATCTGTCACACAGCACTCTCAGCTCAGGGCATCCAATGCGGCCACAGCATCCTGGTGCCCAAAGAGGCTCTCCACATTCTCAGCTGCATTCCACACTTTCACCGATCAGTCATGAGAAATACTGTGAAGCTTGTGGGTACCTCTTTGGAAGGACAGTCCCAACACAGCGTCCTGGTGTCCTGTGAAGGTGTACAGGTGCTGGCAGCTCTGGGCCTCCCAAATTAGAATGAGTTTCCTTCGGTCACCAGAGGCAAGATACTTGCCATCAGAGGAGATGGCCATACAGAGGATGTGGCTGCTGTGGCCTGAGGGCTGCCCCTGGGTATCCTTCTTGGCAGGAGGAATCACACGCAGCTTCTTCCCAGTCTCTACAGTCTACTTACTGATGGTGCAGTCTCTGGTGGCAGAGAAGATGGCCAGGTCATCGAGAGTGATTACCAAGCACGTGATGGAGAGCTGGTGGCCCCATAATACTCAAATGTTGGTCTCTTAAAAGAAGACTTCTGTAATCTGCCTCTCTGCTCGAGCACATCTTCTTTTAAGCATCCCACCACCTGATCCTCCTCAAATTCATGAGCTTCAGCCGTCTCCTCCTCTTGCTGCCTAAGTTGTTTAAGGTAGAGTTTGGCCAAATGTAGCTTCTTCTCCTGCACAGTCCCCTCTAGCTCCTCTTCCTCCTCTTCCTCTGTTTACCTAGGAGCCAAGCTCTCAGTATCAGAATCACTGGAAATTTATTCATTCATCTTGCTGCCACCCTTGGATTTGCCTCCCTCCCAGCAGAGTCGAC
>LOJH01029214.1:0-12985 GCA_001685095.1 Ellobius talpinus | reverse complement strand
AGGTCTAGAACTCGGATCTAGAGTTGAGGAGGGTTGTCTTCTAGGCTGGGTGTTCTCTTGTGTCTTCTTCCTGGATGCAGGTTCATTCATTCTTCTTGACAAAATGCTTTTTATAATTTTCTGATGGCCTCCAACCAATCTAGTAGGCAAACTTTGAGAACCTTTTTAGAAAAATGCAGGTGACTCATGCTGGGATCCAAGGAGCCCACAAGGTGGCCCCTGATGGCAAGGCTTCATGTCCTGATCATATCAGTACAAGCATATCAGTATGGCAAGTATCATGTGGCTGGCTACAGAGATCTGGGTCTAAGCCCTGGCCCTTCTCCTTGCTGGCCCTGGGCCTCAGTTTGCTCATCTGCTAACTGGGCAGAGTCATAACAACCTCATGGACTGTTGGGATAGCAAACAGAGGCCAGGGAAGCTCCCATGGGGCCTAGCTCAGAGCAGATGATCAAGACACAGGGACACCTGTTCATTTCAGGGTGAGTCAAGCTTTGGGGCAGAACCAAATAGAACAAAGTCTCTGCATGCCTGCTGGACAATCTTCTAATAAGGGGCCTCCCCACATGCCTCACTGTGTAGTTGGAGAGTTTCATCTCTGTGAAACACCATTCATCTTTTAAAAGAGGAGCAACAGACCCTCAGTCTTTCTGACTCCCTTGCAGCTATAGGGTATGGGTAGGTTACTTGATATCTGGGCACACCAGCTTACTTTGAATTAGAAACCAGTGCTATAAAGAACTGAGGACTTCGCTGACATCCAGCATGGCTGCAGGTGGCAGCAGTCACTATCCAGGGAACAGAGACAGGGACTGGTATCTGGACAAGTCCTAGACTAACAATCACAGGGAAGAGAGCTCCCTCCCTCATTCCTGGCATAATCAAGCTGGAGCCATGTCTCTCCACCAAGAAGTAGCCATGATGCATGGCTTTGGTTCATCCGAGTCAGACCTAGACTTACAGTAGGCTCAGGGCAGTGAAGCTCCTCTGGGGTGGTGACAGATGGTATGGAGCTGCGGAAGGTTCCTTGTAGCTGTACTGCATGGATATGCGTTCCTTTCTCACCTACATCCTCTCTGTGACCTCAGCACTGATGTCAAGACCCACAACGACACTACAACTCAGGCTTGGACTACCCTTTAGTTCTCTTGATGAACGTAAGGCATGTGGTGGCCATTCTCATTATTTGATAGACAAAACAGGAGGCAGCCAGAGGCTGGGAAATTTGCCAAGGCCGCGGGGCTAGTGAAGGTGTGCAGACTAGCTCCTGACAGTTGGGTCAGAGCCTCGACTTAGTCCCCAAACCATCTAGTCCAGCTATCACTCTGCAGGAGAGGACCACAGCTTGCTAGCACGTGCGGGNCCCCTTTGGAGACAAGGTCAGGGTCTCAAACTCACTACGGAGCTGAAGATGACCTTAGCGGAGCTGAAGATGACCTTAGCGTTCTGATCATTCTGCTCTTACCCCCACCCCCACGTGCTGGGGTAACAGGTATGCACCATCATGCCTGATTTCTGTTTTGCAGGGGCATCAAACCCAGGGCCTTGTCAGTGCTAGGCAAGCACTCTACTAACTGAGTCCCAACCCCAGCCGAGATGCTGTCTCTTAAAGCGTCCCGCATCCAGATCCAGTTTTGAGACACGAAAGAGGAATGCGGTTAGTAGAGAAGAGCATCACGTTGTCATTACTGAGCCACCTCCTCATTCCAGACAAACTTCAACTTCCCATCTCCCACCTCTGAATGGGGAGTGATGGTCCCTGTGGCCACCCTGAGCTTCGGGGCAGGATTCCCTGAACCTGCTGCATAACCAAGGGGACCAGGGTTACTCTCCTCTGAATCTCCATCTCTGCATCCCCTTGTCATGGGTGCCTCGCTCCCTCTGTAGGTCTCAGCCCCATCCCCATCCCTCTGCTCCCTCTGTAGGTCTCAGCCCTGTCCCCATCCCTCCAGCCACCTGAGGGGTAGGGGAAGGTCTCTGAGAACCAATCACTTTCCTAATGGAGGTCTCATGGGTATTCTAGAATGTGGGACGTCTAGAGGGGGCCTGGGGTTGACTCTCTGACTGGGTGGGGCGTTGTCTAGGTGGCTCTACTGTCACCCCTTGGGCCCTGCTTTACTCACAGTGGCTGGCATCACACTGAGCTCTGCCTCCCCAGGCATTTCTGCCCGGCCAGCCCTGGCCTTTAAAGCTATCCATTAGAAACAAAAGCCATTTGCCAGCTAGCATCTGCACAAACACTTTCCCTGCTGCTGAGGAAATGCAACTGTCCCTAGTACCCTCCATTAACACAGTTATCCTGAAAACAAGCACTACCCACCCGGTGGCTGGTACCTCCACCTTCTGGGCACGTCAGTGGATCCTCCCGAGGGACCCAGTATGGGTAGAAACACTGACTCCTTGTTTTCTGATGGAGACACTGAGGATCAGAGAAGCAAAGTGACTTGCCTAGAGCCACACACTCACCCGGCAGTGGGCCTCAGAGTTTGCTCAGTTTCACCTGGTTTCATAGCAACCTGTGCCCCACAATTCAACAAAGAGCAGTGGATACTAGAACTAGCAGTGGGAGCACTCAGGAGGTCATAACCCCTGACAAGGGGACTTAAGTTCACGGAGAGCAATGACCGGCTCGGGACACAGCAGAGCCTTGGCCACTAACAGGGACCCTTCTTGAAACTGAGCCATTGTCAATGAGGCTCACACCTCAATGTGCACCTGACCGGGGTTGAGGTGACTGTGTGGTAAATGCAGATTCCTAGGGCCCCAGCAACATCCCAGGATAACCCATGAGCTTGCAGTTCATGTGAATCAAGCATCCTCAGGGAGGACCGGGGATGGCCAGAGACCTGACTGGAAGAGCCCCTAGCCTATCCTAGGAGGGCCACAGGGAGATGCTGGCCTTTCTGGATGCAGTCCAGGGAACAGGCCCAAGCCTTCGGGATCCTGGACACAGAGGCAGGTGCAGGCTCGCTCTCAGCCAAGCATATCTCTAATCGCCTAACTTTGAGATCAAGCCACAGTCTCCACAGTTCCTTATAGTGTCGCTCCTACCCATGCCAGATGGGGATCTGGAAGCTCAGGGGGCAGAATGGAGTCGGTTTCCTGGGGCTTGCAGGCCAGGGACTCTCCCACTGCCCTGCGCTTCTTGTTCACCCTGGCTCTGGCAAGGAAAATCTTGGAAAGCATTAGGGCCTGCTCATATGAGATGGCATGTAGGAATCATGTGATTTGGTCACTGGCTAGGACCTTGGCCAGGCTGATCTGCCAGGTGTCCCAACCTGCTGTCAACGGTCAGTGAGGGTGACAGACCCCCTAAGTGCTCCCACCCTGGGGCCTCTACCTGTGTGGGATTATCTACTGCCCTTGTCCAGCTCCCTGCCAGGAGGTGGCTGGAGGCCCAGGCCAGAGACCAGAGGATGTGTGTGTGTGTGTGTGTGTGTGTGTGTGTGTGTGTGTATGTGTTGGGGGAGGTCACAACCTGAGCCAGGAATAGCTTGGAAACAAGGGTCCCCCTCCCTCGACCATCTTTGTTTGCTCTATAAGGGGGGCAATGGAGAGGAAGAGACAGGCTGCGTTAGGGAGGAGACACGCTCGGATGGAGGGAGGTTGATAGGATGGCTAGGCGTCTGGGCAGAGGGCTGTACCGACCCCAACGGGACCCACCCACACAGATGGAGAGAAACTCAAGATACCGAGAGAAGGGGGCGGGGCGGGGCCTCTGAGAGACGAACCAGGAAGGTCCCAGGAGGTTAACTGGGAGGCTGAACTCCTCCAGGGGCCGCTTCTGCCTAGAGGTCGCCCCCACCCCTATCCCACCTTCGGGCGCTCGGCGGGACTCTCGCGCACACGCACACATGCACTCGCGGCGCCGCCCCGGCCTCGCTTTCTGCCGAGCGTGCCGGCCCCTCCGCCGGACCCGGGACCCTTCCTCCCTCCAGGCCTCGAGAACCGACCGCCACTCACCTGGGTCCCCGTGCCGCCGCCGCCGCAGCCTCCACCGCGCAGAGCCAGGACAGGCTAGGGGGACGGGGAAGGAACTGCAGAGACCACGCCCACCAGAGACCACACCCGCGGATCCCGCGTCCCTGAGAGGCCCCGCCCAGCCGGCGAAGGCTCTGTCTCTAGAAGAATTGGGGCGCTTAAGGGGCTGCGGACACGCCCATCATCCGGGCAGCGCGGGCTCCTCCCTGTATATCACTGCGTGCATTGCGCGAGCTGTGTTCCATCCCCCAGTAGGGGGCTTCCCGGGTCACCCTTGGGCCAGAACCCCCTAGAACCCATCCATTGATGGTACTTTAATGCCCTCGGAGAGCTCCCAGCTATGAGCTGACAGTCCTTGTCCTGAGTCACGGGCATATTTGCAAATATCCCGGCTAAGGTTTTTAAAGCTTGTAGCGATCTGGGCGACACCAGTATCCTCTTGATTAGAAGAAAAACACGGATTGCTGTCTACCGGAGATCCAGCACAGTTCCTGGAGGGCCACGGCTCTGTGCCATTCCCATTTTGCAGCTCAAGAATTGTTCTTGTGGGAATACCCAACGCTCCACACCATTGCATGCCTTAACACGCCTCACCCTTTTGTCTCAGGTAATTTTTTTTATTTACCCCCACTTTCTTTGTGATGTGGTGGTAGGAGATGAAGAGGTCACTCAGGATCAGGAATTCCCAGGACAGAAAGCCTATCCAAGGTCCTGGCTTCCTAGTGGGAGACTCAGTGCATATTGTCCCCGGTTATTGTATTTTCATGTGTAGATATGGTTGAAAGTTCTAGAACGCAGTTGTGCCTGTCTGTGTCCTTCCTCACAATACACATTTCCTCTCCTATCATTTGCTCATTTGGAATGAAATCACCCAGACTTAGAAGTTAGTGTCCTCTGATACGGGTGAAGTACCAGCTCTCTTGGTGACCACACCCTAGGAGGGGTTGACACAGACAAACCCTGAGTAGACTCAGGGGTCCACACAGCCCAGGAGTAAGGGAAGCTCCTGAAGGGCAGAAGAAGGTTCACTTGGCAGAGGGCAGGCTGGAGCAAACCCTGGGGCCTAAGTGTTTATGAGGCATCTAGCCTGAGTAAGCTGTGTTTAAAGGGGTTCTGAGGTGGGGTTGAGGTCCCGAGGTGCTATAGGGACATGGGGACAAAGGTTATGGTGATGCTGAACCTTAAGGCCATCCAATAGCCCTCTAGATGTGACACCACCTCTTTTTCAAATTAAACCTTCTTTTTACTTTACTTATGTAGCCCTGGCTTGCCTGCAACTGTCTAGCAGCCCGGGCCAGAAACTCACAGAGATTTGCCTGCCTTTGCCTCCAAAGGATTAAAGGCATGTTCCACCATGCCTGGCTCATTTTGAGATTTTTGTAGATATAACATGAAGTTATAAGAAATAACACAGGGGCCTAGAGAGATGGATCTAAAGTTAAAAGCACTGGCTGCTCTTGCAGAGGACCCAGGCTCAGTCACTAGAACCTACATGGTAGATCACAACTGTCCTAGGCTCAGTCACTAGAACCCACAAGGTGGATCATAACTGCCTGTAGCTTCACTTCTCCAAGGGATCTGATATCCTCTGGTCTCCACTGGCACCAGGCACACACATGGTACATACACATACACACAGGCAAAACAGTCATATATATATTTTTTTAAAAAAAGAATACAGAGCTGACACCGTGGCTCAGCAGTGAAAGCACTTGCCACTATGCCTGACGACCTTAGTCTGAGTCCCAAAACCTCTACGGTGGAAGAAGAGAACCAACTCCTGAGAGTTATTTTTTTTTTTCAAGACAGTTTCTTTGTATAACAACTTTGACTCTCCTGCTTTGTAGACCAGACTGGTCTCAAATTCACAGACATCCACTTGCCTCTGCTTCCTGAGTGCTAGGATTAAAGGCATGCACCGACACTGCCTGCCTGAAAATTATCTTTTGACTTACACATGAGCATCATAGCACATCCCTCATCCCAAATAAATAAATAAATGTTAAAAAATAAACTGGGCATGTAGGTGCACATTTTCAGCACTTGGGAAGTAGAGGCAGAAGGAATAGGATTTAGAGATCATCCAAATCCTATCATGTAGCCAGCTGGGCTCCATGAGACCCTGTTTTAAAAAAAAAATAAAGAAAAGACAAGATACACAACGGAGAGCTCTCTTGGACCCATTTCCCCTGCTGGTCATAACCAGCACACAGACAAAAGCTACCATTAAGATAGAGGACATTCGGTCACTGCAAGGACACCCTGTGTTTCTTATGCCGTTGTTTCCTTCTTTGTTCTCCACTTCTGCAACTTGTCAGCTCAGAGAGGTTGCATGTTGGCCCAGGGAGATGGCTCACAAGCACTTGTCCCACAAGCCTGAGACCTGAGTTCCATCCCCGCGGATGGCATCTGTAATCCCAGCAATCACAGAGCCAACTAGCCTGGAGTCCTTCAGTCTGGAAGCATAAATGAGAGAGATTCAGCTTTGCAATAAAGCAGATGGAGAAAATCCACTTTCCTAAGACGTTGGCCTTCACGCATGGACCATGGCGCCAGCATGCCCTCCCCCACAACAATGTAAATAAAAATTTAAAAGAAAATGACCCGTCTAACTGTTGTGAGGTTATTTCGGAGTCAGTGGCCCTCTTTGTGTTCCTTCAAACTGGGTTCAGGTGTCAAGAACCTGCCTCTTGTTTTGATTTTGGAGTTGTCTTCCAAGGGACGGGCGTACACCATTTATTTAGCCAGTCCCTGGCTAAAGGACAGCTGGATTGTTTTTAGTTTGGGGAAAGTGCAAAACAAAGCTGCTATAAACATTCGTATATAGGTTTTCATGTGAACATATGTTTTCATTTGTCTGGGAAAGTGCCCAGGAGTGTGATTGCTGGGTTATGGCATATGTATATGCTTAGGGTGTAAGGAACTGTCTGTGTTCCAGGTTGTTTTGCCACTTCCATCCCCACCCACCATGAAAGTCACTGCTTCCCTTCCCCAGCATTTCATGGTGACACTATATCCTGTATTTCTGTATTTTACTTTTTTTTTGGTTTTTTGAGACAGGGTTTCTCTGTAGCTTTGGAGCCTNCTGCCTCTGCCTCCCGAGTGCTGGGATTAAAGGCGTGCGCCACCACTGTCCAGCTTCTGTATTGTACTTTTTCTATTCTGTTCTACTCTACTCTTTTTTGTTTATTGTTTATTGTTTTGTTTTGTTTTTTAGAGACAGAACCTCACTATGTAGTCCAGACTGGCCTGGAACTTGCTGTGTAGTATACCTGGCTGGTTTCAAACTTATAGAAATCTTCCTGCATCTGTCTTTCAAGTGCTGGAATGACAGGCCTGTGTGTGGCTATGTGTTTGTTTTGTGAGACCATCTTCTGTATTCCAGGCTGGACCCAGCTCATTACATAGCTGAGGGTGACTTTTGTCTTCCAGCTCTCCTGGCTTCATCTCCCCATTGCTGGAATTGTGGGTAGGCCGCCATACCAGTTTAATGCTCTGTTGGGGATAAATTGCAGGGAGGCCTCATGCATGCTAGGCAAACACTCTACCCACTGACCTCATCACACTCCCCCATGACTGTTCTCCTTCTCACTTTACTCTTCGTCTAAACAGCACATGGTTTTGGTCCTGCAGCCAGATTAGGGATCCATCCACTCTGATCCTCAGACTTTGTCCCTTATAAGAGGCCAATTGCACCTATTAGTCACACAACTTTATCTTTTTGGTTCATTGGCTGCTTGAGGATTGGAGGAATCTTTGAGTTTGCTCATTGCTTATGTGTGAAGGAAGTACATTGTGAGTGTGTGTGTGTATGAAAGGGGAAGAGAGGGAGGGAGAGAAAAAGAGAGCAAGAGATAGAGGGACAGAGAGAGAGAGACTATGCAGTCCTGACTGGCCTGGAACTCTCCATGTGGCTCATGCTGGCCTCAAATGTACAGCAATCCACCTGCCTTGGCCTCATGAGTGTTGTGTGGTGTATCTTACCTCACGCGCAAAGCTTTCTTCTCCTGACTTTCTCCACAGACCCTGAGGGTCTACTAATACCCCATTTGGCCAGTGGGACCTTTGGTCCTCTGTAAAGTGGGCAGAAGCTGGTGGACTGATGCCTCTTTGTGCTGGGGTCCGGGAGACAGGCTCATGGTAGGACATCTGCCAGGGCCACACTCAGTGCTGGTATGTCCTCCCAGAGATGGTCTCATCTCAGTCCCTTTGACCTAGCATCGTCCTTACAGCAGGAGAGACTTCATGACTGTGCACAGGGATTTTGAGGTGGGACTCCTGGCCCAGATTATCACACTGGGATTGAAGCCATCACCAGGGTCCTAAAGAGAGGAGGGCAATAGTCCAGTGACAGCACAACCGAGAGGAAGTGACATGACTGGCAAGGGCTGCAGGGGTCTCTAGTAACTGACAAAGGAAATAAGAGCCAGAAAAGAAATGTGGCCCTGCTGATAGTCTCTGGAGAGTCTCCAAAATTGGATGGTTTGAGCCCCAAAGTGTGGTCATTGGTAGGAGCAGCCAGAGAATCCTGGATACAGGACTCAAGCTGGACTAGACACTGCTGATCCTGAAGCCTAGCCATGATGTGTCTAGGTCCCTGCCCTGCTTCGATCAGTTGGATCCCCTTCCCTCGGTGCTTACATGCTATTTAAAAGAGGAAGGTGATACAGGAGGAAGCATGGCTGTGTTCCCGGTACCCAGTGGGAGGACTGGAACCCTCTAGGCCCATCATATGCTCCTCTCCAGGCAGAGCTCTTTCATCATCAGGGGGCAAAAGTGACCACTGCAGTGCTCAACCTCACTTCCGGTTTCCTGGTTTCCTTCCCGCTGCGGAGTCCCTCCTCTCCACTCAAGGGGTCTGAGATGAAAAGGCAGCTGCCATGAAGCATGCTGGGACCCTAAGGCTCGGTGGGTGAGGAAGGAGTGTCTGTGCAAATCTGCCTCCTCACTCTGCCTGACCTCTGCACTTGAACCTGTGAGTCTTGACTGTTGTCTCATTGGCTGGCTTTGGTTTGGCCTTTCTTTATGTGGAGGGATTGAGGGGAAGGCCTGCCTCAGTCCTGGCTGTGCAGCAATGCTGTGAGTTCTGCAACATAATAAAGAGGAGTGGCTATTGAGATGCTCTCCTCTCTTCCTACTCTCCTTCTAGAATGGAAAGTCCTTAAAAGCAGACAGCCTGCTTTTCTGCTGTGCCCTCTCGGCGGACTGCGTGGTAGATGCTTGGAAGGATGCTGCTGAATAATCCCACTCTGCAGTTTCGTGAAACACACAACTGGTGCTCACACTGGAGCATAGCACCTGTGCCCTGCACCTGCCCTCCTCACCTGTGCCCTGCACCTGCCCTCTGCATCTGTGCATCATGCCTGACTCTGCACCTGTGCCCCACAGCTGTGCATCACACCAGCATCCTGCAATTGTCCACCAGACCTGTGCCCTGCACCTGTGTTTCACATCTGCTCCTTACACCTGTGCCCCATGCCTGTGCTCCATACCTGTGTTCTGTGTGAATGCTTCATGCCTGTCCCTCACTTGTGTGGTCCACCCTTGCACATCTCACCTGTGTGCCAGATCCATGTTGGTGAGAGGAGTGGAAGGCCTGTGAGAATGCGAAGAATTCTGGAGTTCAGCCAGATCTGAGGGCTCCATATTCTGCTTCCAGGCCAGGGCAGCCTCTGGCCATGTCTCTCTGAAAGTTCTGGGCTCATCCTTGGGTTCTGGAGGTACAGGCTTGCTGGACAATACCATTTTCTGAATAAAACAACTGCTATTTTCTTAGGAAGAGTTCTGTCTGTAAAAGATCATTACAGCTGGGCCTGTTGACTTGCTATTCTAGAAGGACGGGGTGGTAAATGACATTGGACCATCCACCTAAGTATCAAGCTGCTTGTATGCAATTCTGTTCTAATTGCATGTGCCCTTGGGACCTCAGGAAGGGGCTAGCATATGCAGGCCATGGTAGATTAGGGTGCTGTGGTCTCTTGCTAATTGCAGCTGATTCTTCAGCCTGAGCTGATCAGAAAACACAAATTCTCTCTCTCTTGGAAGATTTATATATTTTTGTTTTTATATGTATGTGTTTTGCCTGCATACATGTCTATGCACCACATGCATGTAGTGCTCCCAGAAGTTAGAAAGGAGCATTGGATCCCCTGGAGTTATAGACCATTGTTAGCCACCATATGGGTGCTGAGCATTGAGCCTGGGTCCTCTGGAAGAGCAGCCAGTGATTTGAACCACTGAGCCATCTCTCCAGTACCAAAACAACAGATTCTTAATCCAAGTATATCATATGAATAGCCCCAATAGAGTCTTTGAGGGACTCCCTTCACAGTCAGGCCTCTGCCATCTGCATTGCCCTCAGAATTCCTCTTGTTCAAGCTCCCACAGAACTTCCCAGCAAGATCGGAGCACTCAACAGCTTTTCTAACCCAGAGTTCTAACCACTTCCACAGTTCTCCCCAAAGCAACATGGTCAAGTTGGTCACAGCAGTACCCCATGATTCTGGGACCAATTTTTGTCCTACTTAGGTTTATATTGATGGGATAAATGCCATAACTAAAAAGGCAAACTGGGGAGGAAAGGATTTATTTTACCTTATGGTTGCAGTCCATCATGAAGGGAAGTCAGGGCAGGAACTCAAGGCAGGAGAGCCAGGAGGCAGGAACCAAAGCAGAATCATGGAGGAAAGTTGCCTCTAGCTTGTTCTCCATGACTTGCCCGGCCTGCTTTTTTTTTTTTTTAAATANAATACAACACAGGGGCGACTTGCCTGGGGTGGCACCATCCACAGTTCTGGGCCCCTCCCTCACCAATCATTAATCAATAAAATGCCTACAAGCCAATTTGATAGAGGCATTTTCTTAATTGAAGTTCCCTCTTCCAAGATGACTCTAGCGTATGTCAAGTTGACAAACAAAAAACAAACAAGCTAACAAACAAAAAACAGCACACAGGTGGAAAGGTTTTCCTCCTAGACATAGAGGCCACACCATCCATCATCCATGCTGGGTGTGGACCTCCCAGTGGGGCTGCGTTAAGGTCCCCTATGCTCCCTACACCCATGATTTGCCATTGGGACCTTATGAGAAGGGGAAGACAGACACAATTCACATTCCCCCAGTGAAGAATTTTTAGTAACATGGCTCCATCTTGGGTGCAGTTGAATGAACCACACCTAGATGAGTTTGTACCAGGATGTTTTTCCTTCTAACACAACCCAAACCCACACCTCACATTTTGGGTAAATCTTAACCAGTCCTCAGGGGCTCAGGACCTCTGGAGGCTTCCCTGAACCTGCAACGGTCTGGCAGGGATAAAACTATTCTGCACAGACTCTTGCGGCCCTCTCTTTGGCTGCCAGACTATTGAGATACTGCACTCCAAGATTCTGGAATATTCCCAGGCATCTCATGCTAGGAAGAAAAGAAAAAGGCTGAAGTCTGGGGTTGGCCAGAGGAGGAGCCTGCCTCCCAAGAAGAGACTTCACACAGTTCTCATAGGTTATCAGACCACTTTGTAGACTGGTTGTAGCCAATGATGAGGGCTGGGGCCACACGCTGACCAGGACGGCTTCGCTATGCATGCCTCTTCCCCTCTATGTCATCCTAAATGTCATGTTTGGACACAGAAGATGGACTTGAAAGCAAGACAGTCACTGGGCCTCTTTGCTCATCTTCCCACTGTGGCCACATTGAATACACCTTTTTTCTCCTTTCTGCTTGTCTTTAATTGGCCTGTTGAGGACAGTTTGCTGAGTTTGGCTTGTTGTGGGGCTGCCAGGGCCCAGACTTTAACTTGGGTAACAAGCCCACAGGAAGGCCTAGCAGCTGGGGAGCTGGGAAGCTGGGGAGCTGGGGTTGGGGTACAGAAGGAGTCACAGCTGTTCTGAAGAGCTTGCAGGTCAGGGAGAGCTAGACCCCGACACTAATCCTGACGCTTGTTAAGATCAAGGTCGTGATATTGGAAGGCCATGCAATTCTCAACCTTCCTAATGCTGCAACCCTTTGGCTCCTCATGTTGTTGTTACCCCCCAACCATAAACTTATTTTCATTGCTACTTTATAACTGTTATTTTGCTACTGTTATGAATCATAATGTGGCCATCCAATATGGTAATCCCCAAGGGTGCAACCCACAGGTTGAGAAACACTGCCATAGATGCTCTAAGGAACAGAAGACTGAGCTGCTTCTGTCCTCTTTGGAGTTTGTGGGAAGTGCCCCTCAAGAGTGGGAATCACAGCCTTACAATTCCTGAGAGAGTGCCTTCCTGCCGTCCCCAGCTGTCTCTGAGTCTCAGGCCCTACCAATGCAGACCCTGGACTTCAGGGTAGTCCCCGAGTCCCCACAGAATAGCCTGAGAAGGTGAGCAGGGTCAGGACTTGGACTCCCCAAGTCCCTGGACGTAGGGTTGCCCTTCCTTCCTCCCTCCCCATGGGAACAACTCTAGCTGGCAACTGTTCCTCCCCCACCCTGTGGCATAGAACTTGGGGATAAAGGATCCTGGGCTGAGCCTCTTTGCTCCCAGCCAGCTCCCTCCTCTATGTATACTCCGAAAGCCTGGCAGACAGTCTCCCCCCCAACTCATCCACATCCTGTGCCCCAGGGTGGGATTAGTGACGAAGACTGTGGCCAGGCAGCCTGCCAGCAATCTGTCTTCAGAGGCTGCTTTCAGGTTTCCATGCAGAGTCGGCACAGGCGCAGTTGCCCTGAGATAGTGGGCTTCCAGATGAGTCTGTTCTCAGCTAGCCTGCAGCATTCCCAGGCCTCTCAATGTGCCCATTCAACACTTCCTCCATAGATCCAGGCCTGTGGAGGGAGTCTCTAGGCTTCCTACCTGAATGAACATACAGACTGTAGCACCTCCGGGATCAGGTGGGATGGAAGTGGGGAGGGCTGATGTCCATGTCTAGCACCTGGCTGCCGGGGAAAGCCTTGAGCCCCTATATCACTATCATGTTAGCTTTATATGTTCTTGGAATTTCTTTTGATATTAATTTATTTATT
>LOJH01029211.1:0-12568 GCA_001685095.1 Ellobius talpinus | reverse complement strand
CATTCGAATGCAGCCTTAAAGGGTGAAGACAGGAAAAACACCAGCTTCTTTTCAGCGTGAAGGAAACCTAACAGCCATTTTGTAACTCTGCTCCAGTCACCCTCTGTGCCTAATAAATTCTCAAATTTACAAGGTGTGAACTTTCTTATGTACCGGGAAACTAACATGGGGAAAGAAAGAGTGCAGGCTCTGAGGCTGGATAGCTAAGAGCCCCAGCGTGGAGTGGGAAAGGTGGTATTTTACACTTGTATTCTGTTACAACACATGCTTCACTGTATGGAGTATCTTTATTACTTAGGGTAGGTAGAAAGTGGAGGCTTGGGCTCAGTTCCCTCCTACTGAGAAGAGATTAGAGATAGGGGTATGTAGCATTTTCTTTTTGACTCCTAGCCACCTGTGAGATTGATAGGTGAGAAAGGAGGTCACCATCCTGTGTTCAGCGGCTACTGGTGTTGAACTGCAGGTAATACTGGGCAGTAGGTTGGTTGGTGTAGATGATCGAATTCAGATAATTTTGCCTGTGAAAATTCAAGGACACAGGCGATGTGCTTTCCCTGTCCCTGGTCCTTCCTTGTCATCCCTCCCCACTTACCCTCAGCCTTCCTCCCCATTGATACACCCTAGAACTCACTGGGTTTGTTGCTCCCTAGCTAACTCCTGGTTGAAGGAGCCCAGCCCCCTCTGGAATTCTGCACACAGTTCCTTCTCCTGTTCCTCTAGCTCCAGTAGTGCTTCAGCCAAGTTGATGGTTTGGCGTCCCCACTCAGCTTCCAGGGACTTTTCTGCTTGGCGCTGTTCCTTTTTCTCTTGTTGTATTTCCTGGGTTTTCCTTATGGCTGCTCGCTGCTCTGGAGACATGCCCTTCCAGCAATAGGGCAGGACCCTGTGAGGAGCCTGGGGGCATTGGGCAGCCTGAGGATTCTCAGTCAGCAGATCACTGGTGATTTGTTTCTTGATCTCCATGAGGTTGGCCTCCTGTTGCTGCTGCTGTTCACAGCGCTGCAGCAGGGCCTGCTTAGCTGCCTGGTGGGTCCCCCAAATATAAGCAGTGTTAAGTGCCCAGTCTTAAGAAACTTACTTGAAGGAGTGGGAAAAATACAGCTGTACTAATCTCAGAGAAGGGAGAGACATAGCGTGGATTTTTAATGACCCTAAGGGTATGATGGAGGGGGAGAGAATGGCCTGGGAATTTCTCTGCATTTAGTCTGAGATCAGGGATCTTAAGTCACCCTGTATCTGGAGGTAGGGGGAGGGACGACTTATGCTTTAATAGGCTAAGTGGGGAGTTCTTGGGTAGATGAGAACGCTTGCGCTGGTTTGAAATTGGGTGTAAGGAGAAAGTTGTGGGTAAGGTTCCCCCAGGACTTTGTTCAGGAACTGGGGTGGGCTTAGTGCACTGGATAGTTCAGGACATACCTGGGCTTTGTTGGCATTGGCCATAGCAGTCCTCATGGCTGCTTTGCAGGACTCCTCCAGCCTGGCCAGTTCAGCAGCTCTTGTGTCCGCGGCTAGGCGCAGCTGCTCACTAAGCAAAGCTACACAGGGAAATAGGCCAGGACATTGTACTTGCCTCTTCTAGTTCCCAGTCCAGGTTCACTCATTACCTATTTGTTTGACATACTTTATATTTGTGTATACAGATTTGAGTGTCAAAGTTAGTGATATGGAAGGAGTTACTCTTTGGGGTCACAGGTAGCCAAAGCACAGCAACTTGGGGAACAATGTAGTTCTGTCATGTTTGAGCTGTGTGGCATTAAGTAATTTCATCTCTCTAAGCCTCGGTCTACAGGCTATTTGTTGGGTTTTAAGGATACCACTGAATTAGCTCCTGTCTCAGAGAACTCCCTGCCTAGTCCAGTGTGGTGGTGTATGCCTATAATTCCAGCACTTGGGAGACAGAGGCAGGAAGATCAGAACTTCAAGGTCATCCTTGACTATATAGCAAGTTCAAAGCCAGTGTGTTTCATGAGACCCTGTCTCAATACCCCCCAACGCCAAGAAAAAAAATCCTCCCTCTCTGGTGAGAGAGAGATCAAATAGAAAATCAGACTATAACAACCTGGTAAGGTGAATGGCAGAGATGCATATAAGTATATTAAAGGGTTAGGGTGCTGAGAAAATAGCTCAGTAGGAGGAGTATGTACTTAGCATATATGATGTCCTGGATTCTATCCCCAGTACCAAAACAATAACAAATTGTTGAAGTTCAGAGATCAAGAGGAAAATGGCATGTCAGCCACGGCCACAGCATCAACAAAGCTACTAAATTTTTCCCAACTCCAGTCACACACCAGTCTTGCTGTTCTTAGGCCCCATCAGACCTTGGTGATTGAAAGTGGAAATGTGAGTAGAAAGATATGGCCTTACCCGGGAAAGGTTTTCTCTAGTGTCAAAGAAGGGTGTGGTCCCTGCCTGTATCATAGTAGTAGTTGCTATTCTATGTGATGGAAATTATAATCCCTATTTTAAAGACAGAAACTGAGCTGTCAAGGTGGCACATGACTGGAACCCCAGTATTCAGGAGGCTGAGGAATGAGGATTGGTGAGTTCAAGCCCACCCTAGGCTGTATATACATAGCAAGAGCCTGTCTCATGAAATAAAAGAAAGACAAACTCAGTTACAGAGAGGAACATTCATTTGCCCAAAGCTGAAAGTAAGTAGAACCATAAAATGCTTCCCTCAGGTCAGTGCCAAGAGTGTCAGTTGCTGAAGGAAGTCAAGGAGGTTAGGGTTTGTACAGGCTAACCTTTCTGCCTCGGCTGGATGGGTAACTACCTCCTTACACAGTGCTATCCCCAGATCAGGTGAGCTCCCTGCTAGCCTACTGACCTACACGCACCTCCTCTTCTCTGGCTGCCTGTTGCTCCTGCAGCTGTTTCTCCAGGTTGTATCTGAACCACTCCTGCTGCATTCTCAGGCATGACTCCCTCTCCAGGTCCTCTCCAAGGAAGTACTGCATGCTGGATGGGCCAAAGTATGGCTCACTGTAATAGTAAGAGGCTGGAAACTCATAGAGTTGGTTTGGATTCCAGAAGCCAAATTCATGTCCATTCTTTAATTGCTGTCTTTGCTCCCGAAAATCCCACACTCTCTTGGATAACCGATGTGCCCGTTCTGCCTCTTCCTTCTTGAGCATCCGTGCTACCAGATCATAGTGTGCATGCTTGGTTTCTAGGAGTGATTGACAGGGACATGAAGACAACCCAGAACAGAGCCCAGTGGACCTGATTCTGTTCCTCATCTGACTTGTCTTAACACTCCCAGAGCCCCAGGCTCTATTCAGAGGAAGAATCGTCCAACTCCAGCCCACTCTCTCATTTATACCTTTGTTTTGCCCCAGCCTTAGTTTATCATAAGCCATATCATTGCTTCGATCTATTCCTTTGCAAAGCTCTCATTCCTCCACCTGGTAGTTCAGGGCTTCCACATCCACCTGGATCTCAAAGAAAGGGGCTAAATTAGAGTAGGATCTCTACATGGTACATTGAATGTTCTAACATGCTGTTTAGAAATTACCCCCTTCTCTTTAGACCTACTGGATAAAGTTCTAACCCCAGAACAAAGCTTGTAAACACCATTGTGGTCTAGTTGCTGCTTTTGCCTTTATCTCTTTGTGCCCCCTTTCCCTGCCCCCTCACATTAGTCTCAGGAACTGTTAGTATTAAGTCTAGTGGTTTGAACCCACAGCCTTTGCTGTTTCCTCCGTTTGAAAAGCTTTTCCTTCCTTTACCCCAACTTCAGTTTATCATTCAAGACTTTCTCAGGAAGGTTCTATCCCATAATCTAGGACCCATTGTCCAAATTGTATTGACATCAGATGCTCTATTATCTCCTCCACTAGGCTGTGAGCTGTTTCAGGGTAGAAGCTAGGCCTTAGCTATCATTATATTCCTCCACTGTTCAACATAGTACTTGGTATAGGGTGGATCCCAGGGAAATTCTTGCAACCAGGAGATCAGACCACTCAAACTTCAGTTTGCTTATGGTCAGGTAGTATGCTCTGATTTTTCAAAGTTGACATCTCAATGCTTAATTTGGTCTCATTTTACAGAGGAGGACAAGATAGATTACATATCATAAAGCCACATACATAATAGCAGACCTGGCTTTGAACACAAATGTGGTGTCTTTTCTAGCTCATTAGGCTG
Organism: Ellobius talpinus; assembly: GCA_001685095.1. Lineage (NCBI taxonomy): Eukaryota > Metazoa > Chordata > Mammalia > Rodentia > Cricetidae > Ellobius > Ellobius talpinus. Next base: position 8,419 of record LOJH01029211.1, on the reverse strand, counting down.
CATCCGTTCTCTGTCCACCTACTCAGCAGTCCTTTTTTATTAAAGCAATCAATACTTTCTCTTTCATTATAAGTCACTTAAAACATTTCAAAATAGTACAAAAGGGCATACAGTTTAGTGAAGAATAAACAGCTGTGAAGGTTAATATTGTCAACAAGGTCTGGTAAGATGCTTCAGTGGATAAACTTCAAGCCTGAGAAGGTCTGATACCAGAGAGCTACATGATGGAAGGAGAGGGCCAACTCTTACAAGTTATCTTTGGACCTGCACATTTACACTGTAGCATGTATATACCACATGTCCCTCCCAAATAAATAATACTAGCATCTAGAATCACTTAGGAGAGAAACCTTTGGACATGTCTATAAGGAAGTTTCTAGATTGGATCATTTTAAGTGGGGAAACCTGCCTTAATTGTGGGCAGTACCATACCATGAATTAGGGTCCTGTATTGAATAGAAAGGAGAAAGTGAACTGAATTCTGCTTCATAACTGTGGGTGCAAAGTGGCCAGTCACTTCCTGCTCCTTCCCCCCCATAATAGATTATATACTCAAATTGAGCCAAAACCCTCCTTCCTTGTATTGTCAGGCATTTTGTCATAACAGGAAAAATAACGAATATAACACTGTCATATTTAGCCTTGCAGAAATCCCTTAAATATTCTTTACACACTGTTGTGGCTCCATATTGTTTCTCAAGAACCAGTTACAGTCCAAGAGTTGACTAAAGAGGAGCCAGCTGTCACCCTATCGTTTGTCCCTGCACAATTCTGACTCTTCCTAAGCCTGTCCAGGCATATGAAGTTGGCTCCCCAGCTCCTTCCTTTCCACTCCTACGGCCTTCTTGAATCCAGAGGGGCTATAATGCACTGCTACATTCCTTTCTAGGCGTAAGAGGGAAGTAACCCCAGTCTTGTAAAGTGGTTTCCATTACCCACTCACCCCCATGATTCGGTTCTGCACATTGAAGAATCAGAATTGTTGCTCCTTTTCTTGATTTCTTCTAGCCTCAATGGCTGCTATCTTCTTGGGATATGGTGCGAGGTCTAACATACACCTGGAGTAACGAGAGGTGGAATGATGCATCACTGCTGGCCACTGTCCTTCACCATACCGTACCTCTAGTTCTTCCTCCCTTACCACATCTCATCAGTTATGACCCTGAGTTTACTTTCTGATGTTTCCTATCTGTGCCCTCAGTCTCTGCTGTCACCACACTAAGTCAAGCTTTGCTCTAATGTCAGGCAATATTCCCAGAAACCTTGATGGTCTGTTACTCTCAAGTTCTCCTCTCTGCCATGGCCACCAAGGGGATCTTTCTGAAAGCAAGTCAGCTCATTGCAATCCTTAGCTTAAAGCCTTTGTAAGCAGGCCCAAGTGCAGAGAATAAGAGATTGCAGAATGTCCCCTAGAGGGGACATCTGTATCGTATCCTCTCCTCCCAAGGCTCAGTAACCATTGCAGAAAAAGGGGTGGAAAGACTAAGAGTCAGAGGTGGTAGATGGATACAGGGAAAGTACCAGGGAAAGTGTCCTCTGGACATAGCAGGGGCAGCTGCGCGTGTGAACCCACAGAGATTTTGACAGCATGCAAAAACCCTGTGCAAGCTCAAGCTAGACCAAATCCCAGCATGCAGAAAGGAAGTGGGCAGCCTAGTGAAGGAGCTGTTGGCAACTTATAGCTGCTGGGAGAGGAGAGTCAGTTTTCTTTAAGAGTGTAGAGCCCACTCTTTTTATTGTATTTTACTTATTTATTTTTGAGACAGGGTTTTTCTGTGTAACATCCCTGGCTGTCCTGGAACTTGCTTTGTAGACCAGGTTGGCCTCAAACTCACAGAGATCCACCTGTCTCTGCCTCCCAAGTGCTGGGATTAAAGGTGTGTGCTACCACCACCCGGCTTTATTTTTGTTTTTCAAGAGAGGGTTTATCTGTGTAGCCCTGGCTGTCCTGTTCTTAGTAGACCAGGCTGGCCTTGAATTCAGATCTGCTTGCTTCTGCCTCATGATTTCTGGGAATACAGGTGTGTGCCACCCAGACTGATCTTAGTGAGTTTGAGGCTAGCCTAGTTCACAAATTGAGTTCCGGGACAGCCAGGCTGGTTACACTAAGAAACCTTGTCTCTAAAAACCAAAAGAAGTGTGTGCCACCACAATCTGCACCCCACTCCTAAGTTGACCATGCTCCAGTAGAAGGTCACACATCCAATAATATATTGTCAGCACAAACCTGACATGATGGGTGAAAAAAAAGAGCACATAAAGTTGGGTGGGCAGGGAAAGGGAGCTAGATCTGCGAAGAGTTGGGAGAGTGGTAAGTATGATCAAAACACATTGTACAAAATCCCCAAGGAATTAATAAAATCTTTGTAAGCAGCTCTAAAACAGATATCTAAAAGATAATGTAAAATAAGTGAATGAATTTAATTGATAAAAAAGATAAGGTTCAACTCCCTTTGTTAGCGCTCAAAAGGCCAGGGCAGGAAGATCATGAGTTTGATGTCAGTCTGGGTTACATAGCCAGACTCTGTATCAAAATATAAACAGGAAAACTTAAAAAAATGTTATTCATTGGCCGGGCAGTGGTGGCACAGTCCTTTAATCCCAGCACTAGGGAGGCAGAGGCAGGTGGATCTCTGTGAATTCGAGGCCAGCCTGGTCTCCAGAGCGAGTTCCAGGACAGGCTCCAAAGCTACAGAGAAACCCTGTCTCGAAAAACAAACAAAACCCCCCAATATGTTATTCATGAATTCACACACACACACACACACACTATAAATATTACAGATAGAACAATAGTAGATTTTGCAGGATAGGGAGTAGTTTGAAAAGAGACAAGACATTTCAATGGGACCAGTAATTTCTGTATGTTGAGGGGATTGTTTTATACCAGGATTTCTCTGTCGCTTAGGCTGGCTTGAAGTTGTAATACTTCACCAGTCTTTCAAGTACTAAGATTACAATTACACCTACTTTAAGTTAGGGAATTGGCTCATTGATTGCTATTTTGTCAGACTTCCAAACTTACATATGGGCTATATATATTTTTCTTGTTGTGTCAACTATTTCACAGTTACAAAATGGTTATTGGAAATTATAGAAATAGGAAGAGTTGGAGTACTGGAAGAGAGGCCAGATTGCCTGGAGCACTGTAACCATGGGAGACAGTGGAGTGAGACAAATTGAAAAGGTGTGTTGGGACTGGCTCTTAAAAGCCTGTAGTAATGGGCCTGGGAATATGGGTCACTTGGTAATGTGCTTGTCTAGCATATGTGAAGCCCTGGGTACAATCCACAGTACCACATAAACCTGGATTGAGTAGTGCATGCCTATAATCTCAGCACTTTGGGGAGATGGAGACAGGAGGATCGGAAGTTCAAGGTCCTCTTCAAATACAGAGTAAGAACTAGTCTCAAGAAAATGTCTTAAGGGCCAGTGAGATGGTTCAGGGGGTAATACTTGTCAACAAGCCTGCTGACCTGAGTTTGATGCCTGAAACCTACATGGTAGAAAGAGAACCGACTCCTACAAGCTGCCCTCTGCCCTCCACATGTGTGTGCCCACGCTCTCCTCCCCTCACTAAATAAAATAAATGTAATAAAGCTTGTCTTTAGATTGTCTCCAAGAGACCCTGGTATGAGGAGAAATATTAGATTTATGTTTGCAACTCCCCACCTCCACCACTTATGTGTCATATGGAGGAACATGGACCAGTTATCTGACTAGATAAGTAATAAAATAAAGGGGAAATTTTATTTCAGAAAAGCTGCATGTCTGTGTGATGAGTGGGCAACAGAAAACAATACTGAAGAAGCTAGAAGGCCAATGTAGAGACCACTGAAGGTAACCAAAAAGACATGGCTATTGCTTTGAGCAGGGATATTTTAAGGAGAGGGCGGCTGGATAAATGTCTCATCATTAAAGAGTAGTCTCACACCTAGAAAGACAAGGGAAAAGTAGTAAAGTCTGGGTTGAAGAATGCGTCCAGGGCTGGGGAGAGGACTCAATGGGTAAAGCACTTGCTGTGCAAGCACGAGGACCTGCGTTCATATCCCTAGGACACACAGAGAAGCCAGTTCAGTTTCTCTGGAAGGAAATAAACCCAATTACCATCTTGATTTTTAGTCCACTGAGACCCAATCTGGACTTCTGCTTTCCAGAACTGTATGAAAATAAGTTTTTATTAGTTTATTAAGTTTGGAATGTTTTGTTGTAGCAGTAATATGAAACTAATGTAGTGTCTCAACCAATATTTAGTGGAAGATAGACTTTATCTAAAGCCACCAGCCCTGTGTAACTGTTGAGTAGTCAAGTGAGATACATTGGGTTAAATAAAATATAATATTAAAATCACAAAGGGGCCAATGAGATTGAACAGTGGGTAAAGGTGCTTGTAACCAGGCCTTATGCGTTCTACCTATTGGATCCACATGGTGGAAGAGAACTCACTCCTCTATGTTGTCCTCTGACTTCCACACACACTCACAAGAACAAAAGCCCATGAAACAGTTATGGTTACAAAACAGTAATGGTGTGTTTGTATGTTGATGTGTTTGTGCAGTTATACCACAGTGCACTTGTGGAGGTCTGAGGACAACTTGCAGGAACTGACTTTCCTCTCCCATCATGTGGGACCCAGAGATCAAACTCAGGTCAAGCCTGGCTGCAAATGCTTTACCCTAATAAGCCATCTCATCAGTTCATAATTATTGACTTTAATAGCAATAATTAAATTTATTATTAATGAGGTTTCACATGTGTTTGACCGTTTGCTTCTTGATTTGTGAAGTGTCCATTCATCTCATGTTCATTTTAGGAATTTTTATTTTTTTTGCATTTAAAAATTTTATTTTCTGTAGGTATACAAAACAAAATTATACACTGGGTGGTGGTGGCACACGCCTTTAATTCCAGCACTCGGGAGACAGAGGCAGGTGGATCTCTGTGAGTTTGAGGTCAGCCTGGTCTACAGAGCTAATTCCAGGACAGGCTCCAAAGCTACAGAGAAATCCTGTCTCGAAAAAAAAATCTAACTATACATATTTATTGGTTATTATGTTTCAATACATACATATGCTATGTAACATTTAAACTAGAGTAAATCTACCTCCTTAAACATTTATCATTCATTTTTTCCAAGACAGGGTTTCTCAGTAGTCCTGGTTGTCCTGGAACTCATTGTGTAAACCAAGATGGCCTTCAACTAGAGATCCACTTACCTCTGCCTCCCCAGTGCTGGAATTAAATAAATGCACCACCACCTAGCAAATGCTCCTAACCACTGAGCCCTCCTCCAGACCTCATTTCACATCCTAAGAGTGAATTTTGGTAATCTTAAATTTTGTAACATGTACCCATCTTTTTCTTTGGATGAAGTGTTTCTAGCTACTTAAGAAGTCTGCTCCAAGGTGTGATAGCTTAAACTCATAATCCCAGCAGCTGGAGGCTGAGGGAAGAGGACTGTTAAAAATTGGAGGTCATCCCAGACAACATAGGCCTGTTTCAAAAATAACCATCATGGATGCTAATGCTGTTCCCAGAAGAAATGAGTTATTAAATATAAATCTCAGTGCCAGGTTATTTGTTAGGGAGGTCTCAGAGGCACTTAAAACATAGGCTACTGTTATTTCCCTTGATTGTTCACCATAACTAGATGGTAAGAGCCTACTGTTAAAAACATCACACACTTTAGCTGCTGGGCATAGAGAAATCAATCAGGATCAACAAGGAAATGTCCTCCATGCTGGCTAGCTTTCATAGTTCCAGAAGGTGCTACCCAGGCCACCAGGGCAAAAAACACATCTTACCCAGCAGTGAACCCAGCATGCTACAAATGCCAACCTTCCAAGTAAGATGTACCCACTGGTGTAATAATGGTATGGCTATTATAGGGTAACCAACCACTCTGATTAGATTTGAGACCTGGTCCACAAGAGAGAATTCATGCCTAGTTCTGTAAAGCTGGTCAGAAGTCCATGTCTGGGGAGGTCATAGGCCCTAGGCCATACTACTACTACTACTGTTTTGCTAACTGCCTTTTAAATATATAAATACAAATATATTTATATTCATAGATTAGTGCTGCTCTCAACTGTGGTCAGGCCCCGCCTGCCTTCGATTCTCCCCCAAAGCGATCTGTCTGGGGACTAACCTTCGCAAGTTTAGTCCGCTACTGCTTAGATGGTTGCGAAGCAACTACAAAGGGGGGCGGGGTCCGAACTCCCGGCACGCGCACGAGCCAATCAACAAAAAACGCTCTTTCAGGAGGAAGTGACTGCTCTCTGGCACCGGAAGCCGGAAATCTGATTGGCTTCTACTTATTATCGCGAGGTTTACCGTACACCCGGCTTGCACTGCGGTATTTCCCGCGCGGGCTAACCTCGGTTCCCAGGAGCGAGGCGCGGCCTCTCCTACGGTAGCGCCGCTGCCATGGGTTTTCTGAAACTGATTGAGATCGAGAACTTTAAATCGTACAAGGGTCGACAGATTATCGGACCATTTCAGAGGTTCACCGCCATCATTGGACCCAATGGCTCTGGTGAGATAAATCCGGCTGCGGCCCTGTGGGTGTCCCGGTCAGGTCCCCCTGTCTCCATAGTAGTACGACCTATCCCATGCAACCTGAGACGTTGTGAACCCTCAAATGTCCCTTGCTCCTCTTGGCATTTATTCAGCTCGAACTCGCTCCCCCTTCTGCGATGCACTTAACTCGAGTCCCTTCCCAGACGTCAGTTGGCGAGTTTTGTGCAGACCCCTCGGTCCGGAATGGTATGGGCCGAGCTGTGCGTTGCCCCGCCCACGACCCCTCCCGCCAAAAGAGGCGTTCCTGGAACTTGCTGCCAGTGTTTGGCCTGTGGCTCCTTTCCGGACTGTATGGTTCCACCTTCCTGGTCTTAAATTTGACACCTCTGGGAAACTTTGGAACTGTTATCTCTGCCGTGCGTCGGATCCCAAGTAGTATACTCTCTGTTTTAGCCAGCCCCCTCCGTACCCGCGCGTCTCACTGGAACGCTCCAGTTCCTTTTTCCTTCTTTTCAGCTGCAGCACTTTGGAGTTTTAGACCCAGTGCTCTGCTCAACAGACTACAATTCCGACCCTCGCCCCCTATGCGCCTAAGACATTGTTGCATCGATTTGTTCCTTTCGTATCAGGAAGCCGTAATGAACCTGAACTTGTTGGCTTGCCACATTTGTTGAATGTTTCGGGGTTTATTGGTTAAATTTCTGCGGAAAATAAGCCAAGTCCGTCATCGCAGCAAACTTACTATAGAAGATAAAGTACAAAATGTGTTTAGGCTGTTATAAATGCTCTGTAGAAAAGGGGTTAAGCTGATAGCTTAAATTGACTTTGGTAGTCGATATATTGACTTTGGTAGTAAGTAAGCCTATTTTTTCATACTTAAGTCTACTACCTTAATATCTTGATAATCATCTTAATATCTTAGTAATATTATTAATCATACATTATATAACATATATTAATTGATATCTTAATATATCGTGTCTTAATGTTTTATAGCGTGTGAACTCCTCTTACCTGTCCCTAGAAATGTCAGTTGGGAATCTTGGCTGTGTTCCTCCACTCCAGAGACTTCTAGCCTGGCAGGGACAGTCTTGCCTTAAAGTAGCTTATAGCAAATATTTTCCCTGAACTCTTGCCTGTGTTTTGTTCTCTGCTTAGAGCAACGTTTCCCAACACTGGCACTTGAGCATCACACTTTGCAGTGGGGTTGGTCCTGTGTTTAGCTGTATTCCTGGCTTCTGCCCTCTAAATGACAGCATGTCCACTCCCCAGAAGTGACCATCAAAAATGTCTCCTGACAGTGCCAGGGTCCTGGGATAAGGCTGATGATGACAGGTTACTTCCTTCCCCAACAAGATTTAAGAGCCACTGGCACCAGATGGTGGTGGCAGGCCTTTAATTCCAGCACTTGGGAGGCAGAGGTAGGTGGATCTTTTTGAGTTCAAGGCCAGCCTGGTCTACAGAGCTAGTTCCAGGACAGTTAGAGTTGTTACACAGAGAAACCCTGTCTCTGGGAAGAAAAAAGAACCACTGGCCTAGAGGGTTAATGCCACTAAGTTTCTAAGGGTTTTGATATTGTGCCACTTATTAAAATCCAGTCCTCTCAGCATTATTAGAATTATAATCCGGCTATTTTGAAAAAGCCCTTGACCTGAGTTCTTACCCTCTCTATTTTGTTTTTTGAGACAGTATCTTAGGCTTCAAACTCTTAGTCATGCCTCCACCTCCCAAGTGCTGAATGTGTTACACCACACCTACCTTCTGTCTCTCCATATCTTTTAAAGCTTGGCTCTATAAAGCACTCCTTGATCTTGGTTCCCACTTTGTAAATTGCTCGCTTGCTCTCTCGTGCGTGCTCACTCGCTCGCTTGTGCTCTCTCTCTGGCACAGAGTCTGTCCT
>LOJH01029210.1:0-16728 GCA_001685095.1 Ellobius talpinus | reverse complement strand
GCGCCCACCCACTGAGATGGTGGGGCTGATCTAAGGGGAGCTCACCAAGGCCAGGTGAACTGGGACTGATGGAGCATTTGATCAAACTGGACTCTTTGAATGTGGCTGACAATGAGGGCTGACTGAGAAGTCAAGGACAATGGCACTGGGTTTTGATTCTACTGCATGGACTGTCTTTTTGGGAGCCTAGTCTGTTTGGATGCTCACCTTTCTAGACCTGGATGGAGGTGGGAGGACCCTGGACTTCCCACAGGGCATGGAACCCTGACTGCTCTTTGGACTGGAAAGGAAGGGGGAGGGGGGGAGGTGAGGGAAATGGGCAGATAGGAGGAGGTGGAAATTTTTTAGTAAAAATAGAAAAAAAAACTAATCTTGATAAGGAAAATCAGACAGGATTCTCAATCTATTGCAAGTACTTGAGGATTACTTAAGATAAGTTAAAATTTAGCAAAGAATCTTAAATTTTTATCACACAGATAAAAGCCAATTTTCAAGCTGTGTTTTCTGTCTACCATTAAACATTGTGCCTTTCTCATATGCTAAATCCTTGTTTGTTGGTTTCTAAAGGAATGGAGACTCTTTAAACAAGGTAATTGAGCACTAAAATGCTTTTTGAGTTCCTAATATCTAGGAAATAAAACTAAATGGAGACTTTTCTTATTGTGGAAAATATTATATTATTGCTTTTTAATCATGTAATTAAATCATATGGGAAACAATGCCAACTAAAAACTGGGAAATCCTCTGCAAAAAGAAAGAAGTACAAAAATGAAGGGTTGGGATACATATAAAAACCCACAAGTGTATAGTATTGATCTGGGAAAGCAAAAGACAAGCTTAAAATAAATTTTGTGGTTAAAACAGAGGTTTTTGGGAACACCAATGAATGTAAAACAGAGGGGTTTATGTTTTACTTTGGGATAGCACCTTATCAGATAAAAGGAATTACAGTGCTCTGGGAAAAACACAAATTGATATCTGGTTATGCTCTCAATGCTTCCCAGACACATCTCCCATCACCATCCCTTTCCAGTTTAGAGAAAACTATGCCCAAATTCCCAAAATGATTATTTATAAATGTTTGTTTTCATTTAATGTGGGATATGATATAGAGATGAATACTTTGCTTTGGTGTGGATCTTGATATATATTTAATATAGATTTTGTTACACTGTGTATATGTATTTCTGTTCTTGTTTAAGGTACTATGTTTGTGTAGCTCATTCATAATCATTATGCACAGTTAAGAAATATAGATTATTGGAGAGTCATCTATAATTGTCAAATTTTAGTCATGTTAGTTATGTTTTCTAGATATGTAGAGATCTATTTCAGATAGATAGATAATCATCAACACTTCAAAGACTTACAGAATATTGTATTTTAAGAACTTAGACTTTTCTCTACAGTGAGACGTGTCTGCTTTTGGCAGCACCAATTACTTCAAGAGGATAATAGGCATCAAATAGGCTCTTAATAGAGTTTGATAGCCATTTGGGCAAGAAATTGCTCTAGCCTGAACTGCTTAATGATACACTGTAGAAACTGGACACACAGGATATGTTGTAGGAAGGATGCTTGTTGGTTCTGGCCGCTCAGCCCCAAAATAATCACACAGAAACTCCATTAATTAAATAACTGCTTGGCCCATTAGCTCTAGCTTCTTTTTTGCTAACTCTTACATCTTAAGTTATTCCATCTCCATTAATTTGTGCATTACCATGAGGTTGTGGCCTACCAGCAAAGTTTCAGCTCATCTGTCTCTTTCAGTGGCTCCATGGCTTTTCTCTGACTCTGCCTCCTTTCTCCCAGCATTCAGTTTAGTTTTTCCTGCCTACCTAAGTTCTGCCCTTTCAACAGTCCTAAAGCAGCTTCTTTACTAACCAATGGAATTCAAAGAATACAGAGGGGAATCCCACATCAAGGATGGACTGAAAAATGGCTACTGAACTTGGTTAAAATGGTGAGACAGCCTTTCAGGGTTCCTGCTTCATGAACGATTGTGCCAGACATTCTGTAAAATACACAAGAAAGCAACTGATGAACTTTGCCATTGCAAGACAGAATAGATCTTCAAATATCCTGCTTCATGGAAAAGTCTGTTCGATGCTATGTGCCTGTTGGCTGAAGATTAATGCCCCAATATACAGAAAAACTTTGGGTGACTGTCCAGGCTATGAGATGCCTCTTTAAATTCTAATGTTTTGGAAGTTGCTTATAATGCACCTCTTGTTAACTTATGTAATATTATATCCTTCTGGGGTCTTTGAAGAGTTGAGGACAGATAGTTATATATTTTTTACTTATGATAAAAGATAAATTAGATAAGAAACTTTCCAGATACAAAGAGACTAAATCTTATAAGTGTAATTCTTGTTTGATACCTGTTTTGTTATATATAATTTTCCTATGTTAAAGTTAAAACCTTACTTTTTATTTAGACACAAAAGGGGAGATGATGTGGGATGTCCTTCTGTATATGTGTTGCTTTCATTGGTTGATGAATAGAACTTTTTGGCCAGTGGTTTAGGAGAGTAAAACTAGGTGGGAAAACTAAACTGAATGCAGGGAGAAAGAAGGTAGAGTCAAAGAGATGCTATTTAGCTGCTGAAAGAGTCAAACATTGGAAATTTACTGGTAGGTCACAGCCTCATGGTGATATATAAATAAATAGAAATGAGTTAATTCAAGAGGCAAGAACTATCTAGAAATTCACCTGAGTAATTGACCAAACAGAGTTGTAATTAATATAGTTTCTGTGTGATTATTCAGGTTTGGGCAGATGAGAAATGAATGAGTAATCTTCTATTACACAAACCAAACCAAACCAAATGAAAATATGACAAAACAAAAACCCCAAAATACCCAAAAAGTAAAAACAAAACCAGAAAACATTTATATGAATATGCTGAAAAATTTTTATGGACATAACAGTAAGACATAATTTGCTGAAGGGGCTTCTGTTTGCCAATGTTTACACTACAAATTCATCAACTAATATAAAGAGGGAAGATATAACAATTAAACAGATATATGCAACAGAAATCCAGTTGATTTAACCTTTCTATACAGTCAAAAGAAAAGGAGAGGACATTTTACTAATAAGATACTGGATGACCAGCAGGTATGAGTATTAAGGACTTTATGCCCCCCCACATTAGATCTTAAAGAAGCAGTGGTTCCTGATAGTAAAGAAAAGTCACATAATTTTGAAGATTGGAAAAACCAGGGTCACCCAAAGCTTCTGAATTTAGGATAATTTTAAAATGTTTAAGGCTTAGACTGTATGATTATGGTACAACCTCCATGACACCCACTCCATTATCACTCCTTGCACACTTATTTTACTTACCTTATGTACCTATGAGGAAAGCTGCTTTCTGTCAGTAGATGTCACTGAATGAACTCCTGAGACCCAGAAACATGCATTCTTCCTTCTACAAAATTATTGGGCCCAAGAATCAGACCAAATAGAGCAGATGATTTAATTGTAGGTTTCAGGAGCATCTTGTTAAAAGATGATTAGATAAACCAGTAAATAACAATTCTATTTGAGACATTTTAATCAACGTATTTATCTTGGAAAAATACGCTCAATGGTGCATTTGGTTACCCAGTGGCAATTTTGCTTCATCTAGTCACTGAGCATTGCTCACATTTTTGTTTAATTCTATTGTCCTTATTCCTTGATAGATATCCCTGGCTGACCTTGAATTTACCTCCTGCTTACTTGCCTCAACCTCTGATATTGAGATTGTATATATTCAACCCATGTCTAACCCTAGTTATTATCTTTACCATGACCCTTACCTTAACAATTCTGAAATAATTAAATGGCATTTAACGGATCCTAAACACACATACCCCTTCTTGAATCAGTCATGACACCCACAAAATCAAATAAATACTGGTTCCTAAATTACTGTATTTGACAAACTGCAAAGTGAGTGGGTTAATTACTGCAGTGATTTCTATAACCTATATTTCATTGCATTGAAGATGGTTCTTTGTTTTGTTTTTCTTTTGCTTGTTTTTTAAGTGTATCTCTTTGACAGTCTGGGTGGGAGAGTCTAGAAAACAAAATAAGTTCAACAATGCTTCTTGACAATCATGAAGAATTTGATACTGATACTTCAATATCCCTTCTCAAAAGTTCATAATTTGACCTTGCATATTATAATATGGTTATAAAGCATGAATAATAATGGGAAGAAAAATCCTCATAGTAAAGGAATACAAAAATTGAAAATAAAATATAGTGCATGCAAGCACTTGTGGAATGTAATGATCAAAAATATTAGAAGGGCCATATTTCCCCCAAGTAATTTTATAGCATCATTTTGCATGATTGTTTTTGTCAACTTGACACTACTTAAAGTCAAATGGGAAGAGGAAACCCTAACTGAAGAATGACCATTATCAGATGGGCCTATCTGTAGTACATTTTCTTGATTTCGATCTACTGCTGGAAAGTATAACACACTGTATGCAATTCTACCCTGAGCAGCTGGTCCTGAACTGTATAAGAAAGGACCTGAGCAAGCCAGTGCAAGCAGGCTAGCCAACAGCATTTGTCTCTAATTTCTGTTTCCATCCCTGCCTCCAGATTTCTGCCTTGATTTTCCTTGATGTTGGGCTATAAAACTGTAAGTCAAGCAAACCCTTTCACCTCAAGATAGTTTTGATTACTTTATCACAGCAACAAAAGCAAAACATATTTTGAATATTTTTAGCATACTTTGCATACAGTATAACCACTTCATCTCCCTGCTACTAAGCATGGTTATTTCAGTGCAAATTAGAATGTAAATAAGAATAAAAGTATAAACTACCATTTTTAATCATCAATAATTTTCATATACTTTTTTTGGGAAAAAAGTACCACATCTAACTATCCATATATTGAAGGAAAACTAGGCTAACTGTTGTGATTTACGATTTGGGTGGCCCTGACAGGTCCCATGGTGTGTGGGAGACTGTGGTGGGTGGGAGACAGGCAGATAAACCAAGCTGAGGGAATTTAGATATGGAGAGTTTATTCAGTGAGTATTGGCAGGGTATAAGTGTAAGGGGGTGGGGGAGAGAAATAGAACAGAGAGAGAGAGAGAAAGACCAGGAGAGAAGGGGAGGAGGAAGGAAGCAAAGGCTGTCTCTTCAGAAAAAGACCGGACAGAGAGAAAAAGAGGAAAGAATGGAGAGCAGCTTAATGGAAAAGGGGGGGAGATTGGAAGTGGGTGGAGCTTGTCTCTTAAAAGGACGGGGTACCCACATGACAGGGCAGGATAGCATATTTATAACACTAACTATTTTATAAAATTTAATATTTAGAGATGCATATATTACTTAACATGAATACTTATAAATTTGCATACCCATATATAAATAGTTATGATGTGATTTATCTCAACACATTGGTATATAATCTATATTGTTATTTATTACACATGGTATCTCCTATGAAAATATTTACCCTAAAAGTATAAGCTATCATTTTTATAGTTTTCATATTAAATATGATAAAATTATGCATAGTGTCATATTAATAAAACAGATAGTTATTTGAAAAGATTTTATTTTGTAATATGTGTTCATATTATAGAGAAATTATTTCTATATTTTTCATATGACCATGGATATGAAAAATGAATGGAAGGAAATTCCTGTCATGTTTAGTTTTACAGAAATAAAAATGAAATGAAATGTCAGCAAAAACAGCTGTTAGCTAACAATATCAAATTCCAATAAAGTATGTGAATGGCAGCACTAAATTATTGGATAACAATTTTTATCCTATTTGATTTTCCATTGAGTGATTTGATATAATCGTCAGAAGTAGTCATACTTTAAGAGCCTTGACTATATCTTTTTTCACTTTCAAAATTCTGATTCAATTTACGTTTGGTTTGTAAAATGTGTTAAAAGCAAGAAAAATCTAATAACTGGGATATTTTAAGGAGTCTGTTTTATACAGTTGTATTTTATCCTATACCAGTCATAAAGGTGCTGTTTTATAATAGACCACAATTCACCTGAGGCAAAAATCAATCCAGAGAACAGTTGCAGATAGAGGTGCAGGCTAGAAGTGGAAAGGTGGCGCATGATAGAAATGTGCCTGCTGCCAAGTTTGATGACCTGTATTTGATCTCCTGGACACACGTACTGGAAGGAGAGATTTGACTTCACGATGTTTTCCTGTGACTCCAACACAAATTTAGTGGCACTTTTCACATAAATAAATAAAATTGTATAAAAAGTTTTGAAGACCAAACAAGTAGGAAGAAACCATTATCAATGTTAGAAGTTTAGTGTGGTTGTGCATGCCTGTATTCTTGGGACTTGGGAGGTGAAGGCAAGAGTGTCAGGAGTTTAGGGCAATCCTTGATTAAATGGTGAGTGGGAGGCCATTCTGGACTGCCAGAGATGGTCTGAAACAAAACAAAATGAAAGAAAACAATAGCAATATGGAAAAAAAATAAATCTTGGTATGATGGTCTATGTCTATCACTGCAGAACTCAGGAAGCTGAGATAGCAGGCTCATAAGCCTGGACTACATGTTGAAACCTTACCTTAAAGCATACTAAAACATCAATAAAAAACTTTTAAGACTGTAAGCTCAAATATTCATCTCAGATTGATCTAGATATATAAATAATAATCTAAATTCAATAGCATTTTTCAGAGGAAATTGATAAGATAATTTAAAATTTTAAATAAATGTACAAAAAGCTAAGATGAGCCATGCAGAATGTAACAATATAGAGATGATAGAATATACATTTAAAAAGTTTATTTAATTCATTAATTTTAATGGATATGATGAGTGTGTGTGTGTATGCGTGTGTGGGGGCATACAAGGGACACAGTGTGATTGTGGATTTCAGAGGACAATGTTCTGGGGGGTGATTCTTTTCTCTGTGAGTTCCCAGGATCAAATCCAGGCCATCAGGCTTGTGCAGTAATCTCTTTTACCCACTGAGTCATCTTGTCAGGCCCAGAAGTTATATTGTGTGCAGTAGCTTAGATAACATAGTTATCCACTTGTTTCATAATATGTTATGATTATTATGATATTTGAGCAGTGACTACCTAGTTGTTGAATTCTTGTCCTTCCTTCCTCATAGCCATTATCTGTTCTTGCTTTTGGCACATGCCCCATAGTTTTCAATGAATGGTACCCACAAGATTTAAAGTGGTAATCTTAACATCAAGGACCCTGCTTCTGTTCTGCCCAGCATTACTCTTGGACAAATCTTTCCTCTAGTGGATGCTGTGTGATTCTGTGCTTTATTCCTACCCACTTCACAAAAGGATTCACATTATTTGATGCCAGGTTTATGTCTATCAATATTAATTGACACATTATTATTAACATTACAGCCAGATGGACTGAAATAAGGATAGCATAACCAGTTTTAATTTTGTCTCTTTATATCTCCAATTTTTCATAGAATGACTTTCTTCAATGCAAGGCAGCCTTCACAAAACCCCCAGGAAGACGTACATGGACAACTATAAAACGTTTTCCTTTCTCTTGCTTGGTTGTCATCATGAGTGTGACATGCAGATTATTATCTATTTTATCCTATCACAGAAAAAATAATAAAATATTGGGGATCAAATTTCACACCAAATATGTTCATTTCCATCACTTTATATTCTGGGTACAAAGTGAAAGATTTGGTTTTCTGAAGGAAAATGAATCTACAAGAAAGAAATCAGTAACACTAGAGAGAGAGGGGATGAACTTCAGTGGAGCATATCTATCCTGATATTTCAAGTATTAGGTCCTTCCAGGAATTAACTCTGTGAGGTCGGTGTGATGTTATAGAAGCAGTTATATCTTTATCAAATCAGATTGATGAGAAACATACTGGGAAGATGGTGCCTGACATTATGGAAAGATTTAAGATGATAAATCCAAAGCCATTAATTTTGTTATGTAATTACATAAATTTCTTGGAGTGAGGTATGCTTACTGCTGCTCAGGACATAATATGATGTACCTAGGAAAGAAGTCATTTAATCATAGATTGTTTAAACTACTGTTCACTTTATTTTATTGTTCTGCTTTTAGTTTTCTGTGTATGTTGATACTGATATAATTTACAACTATTAGCTATGATTCTGAAACAGCCCAGTATAATGATTAGAACTTGCTGTTTTTCTACTAAACAGGAATACAAATTTTATAACTTTCAAACATTCTTTATTAAGAGGGCATATTAGAAATATATCTACACTAAAACATAAATGAAAAATTTTTTCTTATTGTTTCCTTTTAAAAAGGAATATGTGTTTAACATTAAATATTATGGTCTTGTTTTTATGTAAAAGCTTCAATTATACTCAAATTGATGTTAATTGATTACTGTAATTTTCCTTTATCACTCTTTGGGGGACTACCACCTATCTTCCAGACATATACATGGAGACTTATTCCTACTTATAAATGCCCAGCCTTAGCTTGACTTGTTTCTAGCAAACTTTTCTAACTTAAATTATCCCAATTATCCTTAACTATATTTTGTCTCTGAGCTTTATACCTTTTTTTTTCTCTATATCTTTCCTTCTTACTTCATCACTGGGTGTGTAACTGGGTGATTAGCCCTTGGTGACCCCCTCTCTTCTTTTTCTTGCTCCTCAACTTCTCCCAAGATTTCTTCTCCCATTTATTGTCTCTGCCTGACAGCCCCAGCAATTTTTTTCTCTTGACTAGCTATTTAACCATTCAGCTTTTTGTTAGACTAATCAGGAATTTTAGGCAGGCAAAGTAACACAGCTTTACACAGTTAATGCAACACATCTTTACATAATTGAACAAATATTCCACAGCATAAATGAAGGCAACACATATTAAACTAGTGTTCCACAGCAGATTAATTGTCATAATATTCACTTAAAAAGTTAATTTTAGCACATATAACACAGGCATATGCTAAAATGGCTTTTTAAAAATCATTCTATGCCCTTTGGAATAAATATATCTGAACATTGTAATTCTGACTATCTAAAACAGAGCTACAAAATGTGTGTCTGACCACCTATTCAGACATGAAATGAGCATTTTCTACATTTAAAAATGGATAGCTAACAATGCCACGTAGAACTTTATCTTGTATTTTAGTTGTAATGGTGTGTTCCCCCTCTATTTCCATTTTCCCACATATTTAAGTCACAGCATGCCATCAAAATGGAAAATTATGAACATATCATATACTCAGTGTGAGTTCTGTGGAAATACTGTGAAAAGTGCAGTAATGAACTGTTTTAAACATCACCACATGATGGACCTAAATGCATAATCAGGTGGTGCCATTCATTTGTTTTGCTCCTCTTAACTCTGAGACAATCCATTAAAACATTTATTTATAGTGTTCATAGTTTGTTTTGATTTGATTTTTTTCCATGACATGTTCAAGGTCAAATTCATGTCTTGATTATGTCTTGTAGATTTACTCAGTGAATTATCTCATTTAAATTTATTAAGGAATTTTAATTGTTTTTCTTCTCTTTAGTTAACAACTCTTGACATTAGAGCAATATAACAACAACAAAACAATACTAAGTTATTGTTTATTATATAAAGTAGTTGTATTGTGAAAGTAACTGCCAACTTTTAAAAGTGATTTGTAGTTGTAAATATAGCAAGCCCTGTTATTTAAAAGTTTAGCAAAGAATTTTGTGATATGAACCAACATTTCAACTGGTAGATAATTTGTGGTAGATAATTTTCTTTTCTACTTGTCTATCAAATGCCACCATAATCTAAATACAGACAACATTTGGTTGTTTACAGATGTCCTCAAAGTCTTTTCTAGACTTTACCATTGGTTACTCTGATGGCACCATTGAAGTCCATTATGATGGTTACCCTCAATGAAATATAGACATACACCCTCAGATCTGTGTGGCTTCTTTCTCTGACATCTATGAATATAGCACATCTTGTATTGTGTCAATACCTAACCTATATACTAAGAAGGCAAACCAGACTCTGCAGACTCTGCTGTTTTTCCTGGTCACACTTAACTACCTTGCCAGATTTTCCTAGTAAGAAATGGAGAGGCTGATACCTCAAAACCACCTTGGGGAAAAACAATCAATGTAGTAGCTGAACCAAGATTACAGATGGTTTTCTAGCTAAATGTATCTTTCTCTGGCTACAGAATCACAAGTAAAACAGTGAAGGAACCAGTGACTGAGTAGAGTGAGGACCAGAAACTCCAGAGAAACAAAGAAAGTTTTGATTAATGCAGTAAGTTTTATGGCAGTTTTTCTGAGGAGAATATTTAGCAAATTTAAAATTGCCACCAAAAACAAAGAACTCCCATAGCAAATGGCCATTTGAGATCACTGAAAGTATGAAGGTTGAAAAATTGACTATTAGTGAAAGATCAGAGGCAGCAATGAATTTATCAGAGGCCAGAGAAAAGGGGAATTGGAGTTTGTATTGGCAGACAAATGAGCTATATTATCTTCTGCAATAATGTGAGCAAAACAACTGTGTAAATATTGGACTTGATTTCTCAGATCACCAGGCAGATTGTGAAAGTGCACAGAAGTTTTTCTTTTCTTTCTTTATTTTCTTTAAGTAGCTTCTAATTAATTAGAGGAGAAAAGTGATGGGATACAGAAGAGAATGGTGAGTTTCCCACAGACTAGAGAAATATTTAAAATAAAAATTAAACTCTGGGAGAATAAAACTATTCATATAGCTGACCAGTTGGTTAAGTCAGTGAACAGCATTCCTGTATTTCAGAACAGTGGTCATTATTTTTGTAGTTTAACCTAAGCAAAAGGGGAACATGACTGGCTATGTATTATGGTCTTTAATAATAGTTACAAAACTGAAAAGGAAAGATCAAAACAGTAATTTTAGAAGAGGTAAACTTAACAAGCAGTAACTGAGCCAATTGCTCACAGTCAGTATAGTGGGCATTTTTGAAATGATAAGATAAAAATTCTCATGTCTTTGTTCTGCCTCCAAAATTCCATGAACTTCATCTAACTTGGATGAAAATGGGCATGTCTCTACTCCGAAAATACTTACCATTTCATTATTTCTAAAATTTGTTAAAATCATCAAAATCTAAGAAAATGTTGCAAACAAGAGCAGGCCAAGGGAGCTGGATGGATAAATCATTGTGTGTGATAGAAGATCAAGACTATGACATCCTGGGCTGGAGATATGGCTCAACCATTAAAGGCTAGGCTGACAACCAAAAGCATAAGAACATGATGTTTTTAAAAAGTAGGTAAAAGGAAAACATGAATAGAATTTAATTAATAATACAATGTTTAATTGAAACAAATGTACTTGCTATAAAAATATAAATGATATTAAAATCTTGTGTACTGATAATGGAAATGCAAAATGGTAAGTTCGTCACAAAGCTTTTGTTAATATTGGCCTTAGAGTACAACCATTGTGTGTGAGTTTGTGTGTGTGTGTGTTCGCGCGTGCATGAGCACGTTTGTGTGTACGTGCCCAGGCTAACCATGGCCTCAGTCACTGAACTGGAGCCCTTACTTCACTCTCTGATTTTTCTGTTCATTTTCCTTCCATTGGGGCTAATGTGGCAAAGCCTGTTTTCCAGTATTTCAGCCTTTTAAGTGTTAAAGCAATATTTTATTTTCTTCTCAAACCTGACTATGTCTCTGTGATTTCCCTCTTGAATTATAACTGGAATTCTTTCCTTTTAGAAGTCTGATTGATATATTTGTCATAGAAAATTAAAAGTACATGTCATGACAGGTAAATTAATTTAATTTTTTTGTATGCAATATATTTCTTCAATTATTATTTGCATTTCTAAGATGATACTTTTCTATGTATCAAAATTTGAATGAAAGTTAATATTTAGTAAATAAACTGCAATGTATTTCACTTAATATTTAACAAAAATATTTTTGTAAATAACACATCGATTTATAGCTATACCTCTACACTTATTTTGCTTTCTGTCTTTATTGTGCAACAGTTAGACTCCTTTTTAGACCTTGTAGTTCACACATGGTGTGATGGTTATCCATCAGATAAGTCCCTTCCTTCCCTCTCATGTTGCTCTTAAGTGTCAATCATATTTCTAATTTTAATGTTGCCATTGCATATATTCAATGGTTTACATTTTGGAGTAAGTTATTGTGTGCATTATAAAAATTTACATATAAGATTTTTTCATGTTTATAAAATTAAGATACGTTATTACTCTGAAAATAGCAGGACAGATTGTTTCCTAGTTTATGTAAAGCTTTTAATTACATTATATATATATATTTTCTATATTTACATTATTTCTTCTTCCTCTCTTCCTTTTAACCCCTCCTCTCATCTCCCTCTCAAACTTATGGTACCTTTTCTTTAATTATTATTGTTACACAGACACAAACAAACTCTGATGAGTATGTTTAGTATGCTTCTGTGTGTATGTACATCTTATAAGGGCTGATGAATTGGTATTGGAAAAGAAACTAGGGGGCTCATCCATGGGGGAGGATTGATACTCTCTCTGTCAGAAGTTATAAATGTAGCTCTTAACTTCATTCACTTAGGGGTGAAATTCCATGGGAATTTCCACCTCCATATGATCATGTCATCTGGTATTGTCATTGGGTCTTATTTAGAGATTTAAACTTATTTTGAGATTTCAGGTGCCTAGCTTCCCTGCCAAATATAAAAGACACCATTCCATAGCAAACTCTCTAATCCTCTGGTTCTTACACTGTTCTCCCTCTCTTATGCATCTATTTATTCAGCACTGGAATTGATCATGCTTTATTTTTTGTTATCACAGCCAGTAACAATATCTGTGGGCTCCAGTGAGAAAAAAAAAACATTAAGTCCATGTCAAAACAGGCAAATTTTGTCCCTCTGACTTAATCCCACTTGTGTCCCATTCTGGATCATCAAGCACTAAGTCCTTTTGATAAAATTTACTTTCTGGGTACATGCAACTATAAGCACATGCACATAACCCCTCACAGATGCAGACAGAGGCAGAGAAAGAGACAGACACAGAGACAAAACCAGACAGAGACAGAAATAGATATAGACAGAGACGGAGCAAGAAATACAGGTTTCCAGTTTCAGACTTCTAGATTCTAAGCATGTTTGTTAAGCTTTATTATCTGACACTATTTATTTTGTTATTTCCTGATTTTAGAAGGGGGAACAACATTGATTTCCTTTTTATTTTCACATATATATGTGTTCAAAAAAAATAAGTCCATAGCAAAACAGTTAAATTTTCCATCTGATTTAATCACACTTGTGTCCCCTTCTGGATCATTGAGCACTAATAGTCCTTAGGATAACTTCCACTTGATCTTTTGTTACTTCAGAAGAGGATAAAGACTCATGGGAGGAATGAAGCTTTACTTTCTTTTTAGTAACAATGGAGGATATATTACTTAGTTTCAGAAACATCAATTGGGGAAAATGTAGCTTTATTATTACTTTTTTTTACTGTACTGCATACCCTAACAATCTGGAAATTATTTCTTTCACAATATATTTATTTTATATCTTTATACATGAATTAAAAATTGTAGTTCCCAAGGATCTTATGGTTTAGTGAAAAGTTAAGAAACATTACAGATAAAATGTCCGTTCATACCTAGCTCTGGAATACGATTTCTGATATTCAAGCTTTGCAACTGTTGCTCCTCCTCTTAGCTTTGTTTATTTCACAGTGTGCTTCTTCAGTGATTCTGTACAATATGCATTTATATTTATTTAGTGTGTATCATAAAAGACTATCCAGTTTTTCCTTTACTGATAATTTTCAGTTTCCTAGATGCCTTAATAAGTTAAGATGTGTGTCTTAAAACCTGCACTAGTCTTTACTTGCTGCCTATGAGACTCACACCTAGCAATAAAAGAGCAATGCCCTCTTAGGTCACTCTTAGGCAGTCTCTCTGGGATTCATTCTGAATTCTCCTGCCTCCTGTCTTCCAAATCTTCTGCTGGAATGATTGGATATCACAACCTTAAGTGCCTGGCATGAGCAAAAAGTATATGTGATTTTTGAAAAAATCTTTGGAGACAGACCTTTTACCCGTTGAGCTGCATAACAGTCAATAAATTAACTGTATCTTGAACATTGGTCATAAGGCTGTGAATCATATTTTAGGGCTGATACTACTGTGGATCAGGAATTCTTCAAAGACTGTAAATCCAGCATGCATCCTTTATTACCTGAAGGGCTTCTGTCCTTTGAAGCCACCACAGAAGCATGAAAAATGAAGTAAAATTTTCCAGGTTTAAATTGCAAAATCCCCATTTTGTAAGTTTAGTTCATTTCCCACAGCCAACACCTAGTGCTAGCCCTTACTTCATTTCAGAATCTAAGACATGCTGACATTCACTGTAACCGCTCCTGTTCTTACTGTTTTTCTAGATCAGTAGATTTCATGAGACCTCTTATTGTCATTCTAAAGTTCTGTGATCACTTACTGCTTAAATGAAATTTTAGGTGGTGTATTATTCAGCACAAGCATATTTATGGAATTTAATCCCAAAAGTATTAAGAAATTAACATTTCTAATAAGATACTCTAAAAGTGTGGACATCTTTCATCATGTAGAAGGATTCAAATAGTTGAATCAAAAGGTCCCTCATTATGACAGAACACAATGTAGGAGTTATTATTTAGTTTGTATCTATTTTTAAGTAAGTTTTTAAAATTAGCTATTTCGTTAGTGCAGAGATAATTTAGAATTTTTATGAGGAACGTTAAGATCATTTCCATAAAGTTTCTGCAGTCAGAAAACCTGTCATACTTCCAAGACTGCACTGTCGTGAAGTACCTAATCTTGCAAAGCCCTTACTGAATCATGGCAAGTCAAATTGATCAAGTCATTCATTTTCATCAAAATGGCCATTGATCCACAACTATACTGAGTGTAAAATTTTTTCAGTGCCCTGTATGTTTTTATTTATTTTGCCTCAATTTTGTGTTAACTACTATATTTTATTTCTGAAAAAAATTAAAAGATCCTATGAATATATTTCTAACATATGAGGGGTACAAATATAATTTGAGATAAAATAGGCTGTAGAATCTTAAAATGTAGAAGGTTCAGGAAGAATGTTCTGAAATTACCTTTTAATATTTTAATAACTCCAAGACACCTGATGTTCTTTAGAACCATATGTTTATTTTAATTTTTTTGTCCCATGGATTAACCATGAATATGAGACCCTGTTGTAAAGGAGCCACTTGTTTTATGGCCAACCAGCAGCTTAGACCCAAAGTAACCACACAGAAACTGTATTCATTAAATTACTGCTTGGCCCATTAGCTCTAGCTTCTTATTGACTAACACTTATATCTTAATTTAACCCAATTTTAGTAATCTGTGTATCGCCATGTGGCTGTGGCTTACCAGGTAAAGTTTCAGTGTCTGTCTCCAGCGGGGATACATGGCTCTGACTCCACCCTTCTTTTTTCCAGCATTCAGTTTAGCTTTCCTCAACTAGCTCTGTTCTGCCCTATCAGGCAATGCCAGTTTCTTTATTAACTAATGGTATTTATAGCATACAGAGGGGAATCACATGTCAGAATACATAACATTTCCAATGGTATTACTGCCTCCAATTTTAACTTCTTATGTAATTTGGAGGTCACCAATAAGTGTTTCCATTGATCATGTATGATATAAAGGATTCAAGTGGAAAATGAGAATTCTATGAGTGCTTGACTCATAATAGTGTATGAAAGTAAAAGTGGACACTTTGCATACTGATACACAGAAGTGAGTTTCTCTGTACAGATGAAAAACAGAGTCTTTAGAACCATCTAACCTGGGCTGGAGAGATGGCTCAGAGGTTTAGAGCATTGCCTGCTCTTCCAAAGGNCTGCAGGCATACACACAGACAGAATATTGTATACATAATAAATAAATAAACATATAGAACCATTTAACCCAAAGGGTTGGGAACAATTTGTAGGTCTGACTAATAAGTAAATCTGGAACTCCAAAGTATGGTGGCATTTTGTGCTTGTTTGTTAAATGTATGAAGCTTTACAACTTTTAGTTTTTTGAAACATACTTTCTTTATTCTATATTTTATTTATTTGAAAAGATTTGTTAGAAATGAGGGAAGTTGCTTACTTTTGTCAACACAGTGCAATTAGCCACTTATTTTTAGAGCTGAATGTTAATGAGTCATTTCATGTTCTTAATTAAAAGTGGCTGAGAATGGCACTGAGCTGTTGAACACAGAGACAAATTAAGCACATTTTGCCTGATAGTTCATTTGCCCTTTAAATAAGTGTTTTAAATGCTGAAATTATACCCCAAGATTAATATCATAATAAAGAGAATCAAACACAGTACACATAAGAGTATTTTTAAGACAAAGAACCACTTACAACTTTGAAGAAAGGAATTGAAGAAGACACCAGAAAGTGGAAAAATCTCCCATTCTCTTCGGTAGGCAGAATTAATGTAGTAAAAATGGCAATCTTACCTAAAGCATTCTACAAATTCAATGCAATGCCCAGCAAAATCCCAGCAAAATACTTCACAGACTTCAAAAGAATGGTGCTCAACTTCATATGGAAAAGAAAAAACAAACAAACAAATAAACAAAAAAGAGGATAGCCAAAACAATCCTGTACAATAAAAGAACTTCTGGAGGCATCCACAATCCCTGACACCAAACTCTGCTACAGAGTTACAGTACTGAAAACAGCCTGGTATTGGCATAAGAACAGACAGGA
>LOJH01029209.1:0-17499 GCA_001685095.1 Ellobius talpinus | reverse complement strand
ACTGCTCTTTGGACTGGAGAGGGAGGGGGAGGGAGAGTGTGGGAATGGGAAGTGCTGAGGACATGGAAATTTTTAATTAAACAAGATTTTAAAAAAATAATAAGTTCATATTATCAATGAATGAAACACCTATATTAATTAAAGCTATGAAATTACAGTTTTCTATGTATATTTATCTTTAACTATAATAACTTTTTAGGTGTATTTTCTGTTATGGGGAATAATTAACAAATTATACAGGTTTTGGTTTTTTTATTGGTTTTTTGAAACAGGGTTTTACTCTAGTTTTACAGCTTGTCCTGAAAGTAGCTCTTGTAGACCCTGCTGACCTCGAACTTAAAGAGATCCACCTGCCTCTGCCTCCCAAGTGCTGGGACCAAAGGTGTGCTCAAATTTTACAGTTTTAAAGCACATTTACATTTAAGCTTCATTCATTTGTTGTGTTAAGACATTTTATTAAGGAATTTCTTTAGGTAATACTCTAAAAATTATTTAAGTTGTTCTATTGGGAATTTTTATTATAACTATATTGAATACTCTACCAATTTTTCAAGATACAACACGTATTAAGCTGTTGTTAGTGAGAGAAACCTCATTGATCCAACATAGGCAGAGGTCTCTTGTCTTCAAACTATTATTTCTGTTATTTATAGTGCAAAAGTCAGCATGTTTTTCGGATACTATTTCAATAAATAAATATAAGCTACCTATAGAAACCACATTTAATTTATCAAATGCTTAAGATCAAAAAATATCAGAATAAATATTTAAAAGACTAAAATCAAAACCAAAGAAAGTTGATGGAATATGTAACCATGTTAATGTCCCATAAAGCTTAAGCAATGCCTGGTGCATCAGGGAGAATGAAACAACTTACTTACTATACATGGAGTCTACATTGTCTCCACTAGGAATACATAATATCACTTAGTATTGTTTATGTTACATTGCTGTTAGTGCTTTATCATCTTACTAAATTTGTCCCGATGAGTTTTCCAAGGTAAAACATAGAAAATTATAGCCTAGTCTTTCAAGATTATCCCTGCTAATAATATCAGTAGAAAAAAATTCAATTAGGTAAATTACACTTAAAATAACAGACAAACTATGTATGAAAATGGATTTAAGGTGATAAAGGTCCCATTCCCAACTATAGGTTTTCTGCAAGATTTGCATCATGTTTTCTGTTGAAACATGTCTTTAAATCCAAATATTATATTTTCTGCAAAATACATTCTAGAAGTCATAAAGTTTTTCACCTTGATCATTGTGCTATAGGAATCTATTAGTTTTAATATCTATTTACTTAGAATCATATTATTTCATAGAAATACTGACATTCCTTTCTGATTTAAATCTCTTCATAATTGTTAAAGACATTTTTCTCAGAGCACCAAATACAGTTGTGCATGTAAAAAGAATCATTTTATACATCATGGGTGGCAGAGGTGATCATTAAACATACCTTGGTAAGGAGCACTAAAACCACGGTAACGGTGATTGCTGTCTGTAACAAAATGTAGTCTGAGCCAGTTTTTGTTGCTGATAATTGGTGGTGGTATATTCATTCCAGACAACCTGAATTATGAAAGACAACAACATAAAAATTTAAAAAGCTTTTCGACAGTAAATATTCTGACTTGGAACCAAAAAGTGTCTTCCTGCATAAAATATAAAAAAATCAATGCCTTTATACTGCCAACATTTTAAGGAAATGCAAAAATATTTATGTATTATAAAATTAATCATTCTATAATTGTATAATTTTAACCATTATGTTTTGATCAGGTTTCATGTATTACTGAAATCTACTGTAAAATTACAACGCTGTAAAACTAGTTTACACCGTTAATAGATTTATCACCTTGATAATAATAAGGACATTGAGCATTTAATTGATGGTAATACTCATGGTGTTTCTGTGCACAGAACAACTGACCTTGAAGTGTCCATTCTAGTTAATAAGCCCCCAAAAGCAATCCCTAAACCTAGGGCTAAATGATTCTTTCTGTAGAGGGTTGGAAAAACTGCAAGAACCAGAGCATAAGGAAGTCTGTTATGAGACTGTATCTTCTATATATTGCAGGGAAGCTGCACCTGTGAAATCTCAATTAATAGTTACAGCTTATATTACCGTGATAAGAAATCATAACCTGAAGCAACTTTTGAGGAAAGGGTTTATTTCCCCTTATATCTCCCAAACAGTCCATCATATATTCAGGGAAGGAACTCAAGACAAGAACCTCATGGGAGGTTCATAGGATATGAAAAAGAAACCTTTGAGGAGTCCTGCTTGTTGGCTTGCTCTTCCTGCCTTGCTCAGTCTGTTTTCTTATACTAACCAAAAACATCTACCTAGGAATAATATCACCTCTGGTGAGCTGGACTTTCCCAATCAACCATTAATCAAGACACTAGACTAAAGACTTGCTTATATGCCAGTCTTATGAAGGTATATTCTCAGTTAAGGTTCCCTGTTATTAGATATGTCTATATTTTTGCCCAGTTAACAGAAAATAAACAATACAGTCAACAAAATGGCTGTCTAACCAAGATATGAACAATAAAAATAACAATTTACGTGACAGCATGGTATAGGCAAATGTCACAGGCCCCATGCCTAGATAAATATCTGCTGAAATTAATGACTATTGAAAGAAGTCCCTTTACCAGGAAGGATTGATCTAGTTTATGTTCTAATTCCAACTGGTCATTCTTAAAACCATATACTTAGAGACAGTACTAAATAGACACAATTTTGCTTGCTATCAATCATCTATCTATCTATTCTGGGGAAATTCCTTCCACCAACAGCCTTTGAAAAAGGGGGAGTTACTTGGGGAAACACCTTCAGCCAATGGCCTTTAAATTGCTGGTTTATATATTTCCATATATAAACATATGGAAAAATGTGCACACCTCTTTGGCTGATGGATTCAGTTCCTGTTCCCTGCTTGTGCAGAGGACTGTGGATCTCTGTGTCTACCTCTAAATAAAAAACCCTTTATTATACTCCATTATGAGCTAGGTTGGGACAACTTTATTGTAATCACCAACATATCTATGTATCTATATCTTATATACAATATGTAAGATACATATACTACACATATATGTATATATGCTACAAATCTGTATATCATATATAACATATATTTACATATGTGCCTCATATCTATACATTATATATAACATATGTGTATATGAGTTACACATATATATCTTCTATATAACATATATTTATATATCTTACATATCTATATATATTTGTATCAGTAATATTTAAAGTAAAAGAGGCCACGAATGGGAGGGCATAGAAGGTATTGTGAGAGGGGAGAATGAGAGAAAATGATGTAAATATAGCATATATTAAAAATTCAAGATGTTAATTTAACTTGATTTAAAAAAATAATTTTCAATTCCATAAAATCGGATATATTGAGCTATCTGTATTTCATCCTCAGTACTCATAGATACAGTCAATACTGAAGAGATATTTTTCCTGTACTTCAATACTCTGAATCCTAACTGTTGCCACAGCTCTCTCACTCTCCTATTTGTCTCTCTCTCTCTCTCTCTCTTGTTCTTTCTCTCTTGTTCTTTTACCTGTTTGACATCTTTTCTTCTTAGGCACTGAGATGAGATGCTTTCTTCAGATATATTCTATTCCCCATGACCTTGTTAAATTAATTGTCCTGTGTTTGGTCACAATTTGCACTCCTCTGATTCATTCATTTATCTTATCTTAGGACACTTTAATGTACTTCTTTTTAGGACTGAAATAAATATAATTCAACTTAATTTACTTACTCTTAATCATTGTCAGACAAGCCAGCTTTAAAGTAGGAAGATTATCCTAGATGCTTACTCTCCTATGTCCTTAGAGTGTACCTTGTGTCCTTTCTTGTCTCATTTCTTACCTTATGTAGTTGTAAGCTTTTTATTTTTCCCAGTATTACAGATTTTCTTGTTTCATGTTAAATCCATGCTAATAAGTACATTAATTGATTTGTACTATTGAAGTATTGGGTTTAATCATAAAAATTAAAAATCAACACTATTATAGCATAAAGTTAATTTTAAGAATACATTTATTTGTTCTTGTTCAACAAGACATTTTAATTCAAATTTTAGACCAGTATCAAATATTTTCAGATTTTATTTTATTTGAAACACATCTTGAATAATATTTGCTTTCTATGAATTTTATAGTGCCTAACATGTATGTGGTCTGAGACCCAAAGTACTTGTCAAAACTGATGGCTAGTAGTTCTCTTTCTTTTGTCTACATTACTAACTTTTCAAATGGCAGTCATTAGCTAAGAAGTAGTCATTAAGAGTTTTTAACTTGTGGATAACAAAAAACCTAATTAAATAAATTTATAACCTGTTACAAATGTCTCAAATTATGTTCTGAAATTTTGTTGCAAAAGTGTCCTTAGAATTTGGGAAGACTTCTCAGTGTCTTTTTAAAAGTTGCCCTTATGTAACCATATACTTGTCTTATAGTTATTTTTGTTTGATCTAAGAATTTGATAAACTTTACAACAAGTTATTTTTGTATGTGTGTGCTTTGTATTTATGAAGAGTAAATGTCATGTAGTGGAATATATATTACATAAACCTTCTAGAAATAATTGATATTGTTCATTATTCATGTCTAGAAGGAGTTCATTATATAGTCTTAATAAGTGCCATATTCCTTATATAATTAAAGCTGAAAAGTTGCCAATGTTAGAATTTTGTTTTTTCAGTTTCTCTTTGGGGAAAAAAGAGTTATTCACTTAATTCATGAATGGAATGATTCTTGAGAAACCTATGCGAGTCATGAGCAAATTGTAGAGGTAGCCAGATTGTATAATTTGCATTTTCTGTTACAGATGTGTGAAATGGCTTGGTGGGATAGGTAATATTAAGGTAGAAATCTCAAAATGTTTGATAGGGGTGATTGCAGATGGAATTAACTGATCAATTACGAAAATGTCCTGTAAATGTAGGTAGTATGATCCCATAGGTTGGGGATGCATAGATTATACAAGGGCAAATGAAGAAGTGAAAAGAACACCGCATTTCTTACACTTTTTCTGGCCTGCTATGATCTTCACATCAATACACCACCTTGCCTTCCTGCAATGAGTAATCATATCCCCTAGAAATAATAAACAAAATAGAATTGTCCATGTTTAATATGTTTCAATGTAGGGGATCGACTATAAGAAATAATACATTGTACAACCAAAATTGACTAAGCTAAATGCTAAACAGGTCATATGGTTTTAAGATGAAGATTAAGAAACTAAGAATATTCTGATAAAATTATTCAAAATCTAGATGTCAATAGTATATATGAATAAAGGAAAGGAAAGGTATTACTCAAGGTTTTTTTTTCTTTACCTCTTCATCTCCTTTGTCAATGACATCTCTGTAGTGTGTAACCCACCTGTTTCTCCACAGTAGTCTCTCACATACCAGTCATTCTAATGGTCAGTCATTTATGGTCAGTCTTTCACAATTATCTTACTATGTCCATTTGGTTAGAACATCTGTATTCTAAATTAAATTTTAGAACCATATATATCAAATCTCATTTGTCCAACTCAGATGCCAACTTGCTTGAATCAGGGTCTCTTTTTATTGTTCATTCCTGCATACCTTAAGATATCTGGGATTCTCCTAACATTGCCTCCTAATTTGACATACAAGGACTATGTCTAAAGACATGAACTATTGTGCCTATATTTATATGACTTCTGGGGAGTTGAACTCTGGTCCTCCCACTTGTATTGCAATTCCTTTCACACTGAGCCATAAAGAACAAACACCCTTGGAGGTGTGACAACACTTTATCTTAAATTACACAGCTATACTTCGAAGAAGAAAAAAAATGCTACTGATACAAAAAGAAGGAAATTATAGTTGTTAGTGTTTTATACATAATATGGGTGTGGTGTTTGAAAGGTTAAAACCCACTAAAAGTTCTTGCATTTGAATTTAGTTCCCCAGTTAGTGGCTTTCCTTGGGGAAAATTTTGTATCCTTGCTGGAGCAAGTATATCACTGGCTCTGAGAGCTTAAATCTTCACCCAACTTCCAGTTAATTTTCTTCTCTTCATGTTTGTAGCTGAGGAGGATGTAACTTCTCAGTTTATTGTTATGGGATTCATGCCTGCCAGCTGCCATGCCTTCCCACCTTGATGCATTATGCCTCTGGAACTGTGAGCCCAAATAAACTCTTCATTGTTCAATTAGCCACTGACATAGAAATTTATCTCCATAATAGAAAAGTAATTGTTGCAATGGACATATTTAACTATCAGAATGTAAGAATATTTAATATTGTTATAACTAGAAAATGAAATTATAATTAAAAGCCTATTAACAAGCATCTACAGAAGTATATTTCTATTATTTCCTTCCTTCCTTCCATCCTTTCTTCCTTCTTTCCTTCCTTTATTTCTATCTTGTCATTGCCTGTACTGACCCAGTCCTGTTATGCAGGTTAGTAGAGTTCTCTACTTACTCTCATCCTCCTATCTCTACAAAATAGATAAAAACTGAGCTCATTTTATGGTGTTAGCATTACCATGATATTAAAACCAAAATCAGCATAAAAGCCTTTATAATATAAAATGAATATAAACCATTCATGAATATTATGCATTGATATTGAAAATATTAATCACAAAACTCAAAAACTTAAATATAAAACTAGTTAATTATTTATAAGATTTATAATATGGAAATTACAAAAGGGAGAAAAATGCCTGCTATAAAAAACTCCTCATAAAAATGGAAGAAAAAGAAATTATCAGACAATTTCCCAATATTGTATTCCAGTGATGTAAGTAGGCATGGCATCATAGGTCCAATTGACTACAGACAAATGTATACCTGGAAAAGAGTACATATAGATGCATATGCATTTGTGATTTTGGGACCCAAGCATCTGGATACACTTGTGATTGATTTTTCTTGATCGGATCATTTGTTGTGGGAAAACTCACATTATATCTAGGCCACACCTCCTGTTGCAGTCTATATAATTTGGAAGAAGGAAGGACTTATTCTTGACTTCACTATCCCTGGGAAGGTCATTCCTTCAATGGTATTAGAGCCTACATCTAGACTCAGAAAATACTACAGAGCTCCAGAGACATCAAATCCTGTGACCCCAATAGCTATTGAATTCTTGGACTTTCTAGCAAGAGACAATCATTGTTGGACAACCCAGACCATACCATGTAAGTTACTATAATAAATAATATATATATATATATACATTTGCTTCCATACCTCCACTCATCTATGTAAGCCTCTGGCACCAGCTGATGTGGTAGTCCCCTCTATGTGCTGTGATTACCTGTTGATAGGGCAGAACTTAGGTAGGCGGGGAAAACTGGAGAGAATGTTGGGAGCAGAAGGCAGAGTTAGGGAGAAGCCATGGATCCATTGCAGGAGATAGACATGCTGGAACTTTAGCGGTCAGCCACTGCCACGTGGTGATACACAGATTAATGGAGATGGGTTAAATTAAGATGTAAGAGATTAACCAATAAGAAGCTAGAGCTAATGGTCCAAGCAGTGATTTAATGTATATATATATTTTCTGTGTGGTTGTTTGGGGTAAGCGGTCGGGAAGAACAAGCAGCCGCCTTCAACAACCAACCAATACTCAGTTCAAATGCTTAGCCCCCCCAGCCACAAATATATAATAAAGTATTGAAACCATGAATTAACTTAGAAGACTTTATTCAGTTTCAGAACACAGAATAAAACACCCCCACCACTAAAGTTCTATTGACATGCCCAAAATGAG
Organism: Ellobius talpinus; assembly: GCA_001685095.1. Classification (NCBI taxonomy): domain Eukaryota; kingdom Metazoa; phylum Chordata; class Mammalia; order Rodentia; family Cricetidae; genus Ellobius; species Ellobius talpinus. The sequence goes on along the minus strand of LOJH01029209.1, from coordinate 9,684 downwards.
TTCATCTGTAAAGGTTTTATCTGTAATTTGATAATGTATAAATATTTATTGCTAAAATGTTGCCGAATTAACTTCTTTACTCATATTAGAAGATGGAAGACCCCCACCTAGGCAAACAAATTCCTCTGTTCTCTGTGATTTCAGTTCTTATGCAATTTATTGATAGCTATTTTTCAATAAAATGTTATCTTGAGGTATAAGATATTTGACGTCATGTTTTGTCCAATTTCAATGAATATTTTTCAATTGCAGTAGATGGATGATTTTTTCCCATGGTGGAGAAAATGGGCAAATGGGTAGTATTTCTCTATTTCACTAATAGACCATTTAAATAGTTTACAGCTTAGAGCAATTTTCAATTGTCAATTAAGTGTGATACTTAATAATGATAATCAACTTGATGGGATTTAAGACCATCTTGGAATTAAACATCTGAGTATACTTGAAAAAATGCATACAACACTAAGTGGACAAAGTTAGAAAAAAATCATACTTAGGTAACCCAAACCTAAAAAGACAAATATGGTATGTATTCACATACATATGAATGACAGTTACCAAGTTTTTAAGTTGCCAATAAGTCAGATACAGTCCAAGTAACAACAGAGAATAGCTATAAAATAAGGGACTGGAGGAAAGTAAGGATCTCCCTAGGAAGAGGAAGTAGAAGAGAGAGTGTGAATAGACTGGGGGTGGAAGATTGGAATGTGAATCTAACAGGACATTTGAGGGAGTGGGAATGGTAAGGGAGGAATTTGAGAAGGGAAAGTTAAATTAAAGGACCTTTGAGGCATTGTATGGAAAGCTAATCCAGTAGGAACTTCTGAAACTTTATACATATATGAAAGAAATATAAATGAAATTAGCAAGTAATGAGGAAAATAAAGCCCAAACTAGCCAACTCTCATGATCAAATAGAACCTTCAATGTCAGAAATCAGTCACACTGAATGCAGCTGTTGGCCAAAGGCATCAAGCACAGATAACTCATTAAAGAGAAATGTCCAGCTGATTCCTATCTAGAGCCTTGACTACTACTGACAATTGTTACAGTGCTAGGAGATACTCTGTATGCTGCCATCAGAGAAAGGTAAACATCAACACAGTTATAAAAACTTTCATCTAACATGGCGACCTCCCTACAAGGTACATTGGCACAATGTTGGTACAATTTTTTTCTGAAGTACCCAGTTGCTATCTGATTGGATTAAAGGCGTACTTCATGAAACAGAACTCATTTCCTACACTTCGTTGGCAGCCCAGAACATGAGCCTAGATAGCCGGAGACCTAGGGAAAACTAAACACTACTGTTCTGATAAAGGAATATAGCAATAAAATGACTCTTAACTGCATTCCATTATACTCTTGATTGGTGTCATTCTCAGCCAGCATCACAGAAGCTTTCTTCTTCAGTAGTTGAGAACAAATACAGAGATCCACAACTGGGCAATGCAGTGAATGAGAGCCATTGGGACACCCTATCTTAAATGGGATTTCTCCACCAAATCCTTCTCCTCAGGATTCAGGGAACACTTCAGAATAGGAATCCAAAAGATCATAAAACTCAGGGAGGATGGAAGACACCAAAAAATAACACATTCTTAACATGTCAGGACCAGCACACACATGAACTTATACCGATTGTGGCAGTATGTACAAGGCCTGCATGGATCTACCCAAATGGGATCCCAGCACTGAGATAAAAAGTAGACAAAAGTCATTATCCCTAATCAGAAGCTGTTTATCGCCAAGGGACTTACAATGGATATACAAATCACAATTAGGGAGTCTCCATGCCTGCCAGTAAATGGATAAAACAAAGTGAACTTAATAGTAGTTTTGGGGGAATTTATGTCTCATGATGCCATTTCTGTGCAAATGTTTTTTAAATTCCTGATTGTTTTTTGAAACTTACTCAAGAAAAAGAGTAAGAATGTGTGAGGATTTGGGTGGGTGAGGAAGTGGGAGGACCTGGAAAAAGTTGAGGGAGGGAAAACCATACACATAATAAATTGTATAAAAATTTTATTTTCAATAAGAAATCAATATATTTCATATTTCAAACAACTTTAGAAAGTAAATCCATGTACAGATGGCAATATATTTGGAAAGGTACTTGAGAAAATTTGCTATCTACAGAATTTAGATAAAGTCATCAAATTGGTAAGAGAAAGGAATTAATTTAACCTGGTAAGGGCACCTGAGGGAAAGGTAAGGTTTGAATTCCCCTTAATGCTATAGGAAAAAAAAATCAAACATGTCAACCCTCAAGAGCCTTAGTCAACACTGAGTTTGAAGATCTTGTTGGTGCACTAAAGCAAGAATAGATAAGAGGGATATTGAGTAAAAAGAAAAAATTGAAGTGTCCCTACCCACAAAAGGCAAATTCACCAATTAGGAAAGCTCTATGAAGCTATCCACATCAAGACCAACTGGCAATTGAATTAATCAAGATCTAAGGAAAGAAATGAATATGCAACTATTAATCATATTTCTACACACCAGTCAGGGACAAGTAAAACTTTTAATAAGATAACACTTCTGAAAGTGCTATCAAATGGGTTTTTAAAATATTAGATTGAAATCCATGTAAATTTTTATGTGCTCCAGACTTGAGAACTAAATATGATATCGCTGATAACCTAGCAAATGTATATATGTATTCATATCCACTTACAGAAATACTCATGCTAAAAATGCCAATTTGCTCCAAGGGATCCATATTTTTAACATAATGCTTCTAAGGATGACAAGCAATGTTTCATGTAAATTAACATACATATTTGAAGTTTCATTGTGAAATATAAATTGATTTTATATTATCAGTCTAGATTCTTGAGGACAATATTGCTTTGGTGTATTGATGCTCTCAGAGTGAAAGGAGAGGAATAGAAACTCCAGACACAGCCATACAAACATCCATGTTTTTATTTATTTATTTTTTTAAAAAAGAAAACAAACTATCTTTTTTTAATTTTACATACCAATCCCAGGATCCATTCTCTCCCCTCCTTCCATGCCCTCTAACAACCCCAAACCCCATCCACTCCTCAGAGAGGGTAAGTAAGGCACATTGCTTTGGGGAAGGTCCAATGCCTTCTGTACTATATTTGATTGTGCAAGGTATCCATTCAAAGAGAATGGGCTCCAAAAAGCCAGTACAAGCAGTCGGGATATATCCTGTTGCCACTTCCAGTGGACCCACAGTCTGCCCCAGCCAGACAACTGTCACCTACATTCATTGGGTCTAGTTTGGACCTATGCTGGTTCCTTTCCTGTCTGGCTGATGTTGGTAAGCTCCCATTAGCTCAGGTAAACTGTTTCAGTATGTGTGCTCATCATGGTCTTGAATGCTTTGCTCATATTCTCACTTCTCCTAGTCTTCAACTGAACTTTTGGGGCTCAGCCCAGTGATCCACTGCAGGTCTCTAACTCTGTTTTCATCAGTTGCTGGACAGAAGTTCAAGATATCCATCAATCTTACTACAGGGCAAGGTCAGTTCAGCAACCTCTCCTCTATTGCTTAGGGTCTTAGCTGGGGTCATCCTTGTGGTTTCCTGAGAACCTCTCTAGTGCCAGGTTTCTTGCTAGCCCCATAATGGTTTCCTCAATCAAAATATCTCTTGCCTTGATCTTATGTCTTTTCTTCCTCCATCTTGACTATCCTGTTCCCTCACGTTCTCCTGCCTCACCTTCTCCCTTCCTCTTCCCTGTCCACCCTCCCTTCTCCCTCTACCCCCAGATTCACATGGAAAGGAAAAATAGACAAGATTTCCAGACAAAACTGGGAACATCAGTGGTTTTCAATCAAATGTTCAAAGCAATTCAGATAAAAGACAATGTCTTCTCAATAAACAGCACTAGGACAAGTATATACAGCAACGAATGAAAGAAACAAATGCTGACTACTTGCATAAGAATTAATTAAAAATGAATTGCACACTTTAATGTAGAAGGAAATGTTAAATTTCTAGGAGAAAATACAAAAGAAAGTTGGGTACTGAGAGATAGGTCATCTTGATGATTCTTTTCAAATGACCTATCTCTCAGTACCCAAACACAAACATGGGGGTTGCTGAAGGGAGGAAATAAAAAGGGGAAAGTAATGTAATCATATTTTATTTACAACTTAAAAGCTGTGATTATAATCCAATATCCAAAATTTTCAAATTACCATTATATAATATAATGGTATATATATAATATATATATATGTGCCTCTTCTGGAAGCATCTGGCTCAACCTCCTCTTAGCATTCTTTCTGGAGAGGAGGAGTTCAGATGAGAGTCTATGCAGGAAATACAGTTTGGAGGAGGACACAGTAGAAAATCCTCCCCTCCAGCATACAAATCTCTAGATTTTCCCAAATATCTTTATTTCCAAGATATCGTTGTTTATTAGATTTAGAATTAGAAAATTATTACATTTTCTTTTAAAGAATTTTATTTCTTTATGTCAAACTATTTTGTGTCTACTTTTAAACTGAAAAACTATGAACGTGACAAAGAATGGATTCCCTGTGAGATTGCATATCAGCTAACAGACAATTTGATTATTTGAGAATGGTTTAATGAAAGTTTTAATACAGGAAGTATTTTAATTGCATTTTAAAGTACAGTAGTATATGAAATCATTTGGATTACAAGTTTTTCACTTACTTGGTAGCATTTTACAAATTCATGGTACTTAGCTCTGTGAACTATTTTAATAATGTTTACCAAATGAAAAACAGAGTAAAATAAATTGAAAACTATTATTTGTATGTTATTTTTTGTAATAAAGGATCAAATGTTTGTTCATAAATATAACTATAGTCAATTATAATACTCTTTATTAAAAGCATTCATGTTTACAATTATATATCCTAAATAACACCTCTACAAGATCTTGTGATCTTTATGCCATTTCAATGATGTCTCTGAGCATTAACTCCAGGTATTATGTTTCAAAAAGCTTATTTGGAACTGCACATTCCATGGTCACTTACTTTTTGCATATTCACAAGTTGTAGCTCTCTCTACCTCTGTATGAGGAAGAGGAAGCTTCATTGATGATGTGTGAGAATTGCTCTTGTATGTATGTACACAGATAGGTATTTAGAATATTATATATTACATTTTTAATTTGAAGGATGTAGGCTCTCCTCTAGGGCTATGAGCTTGCCTGCCATTTGTGTTTGTTCTGATTACAGTACAGGTCATGACCTACATCAAATTGATGAGTTTTAAGTCCACTTAGACAGACTTTGGTCACATACATGGTAAAATTGTTGCCTTTATGAGTCATCTTAAAGGCCTGAACGACCTCCTTCAATAGTCACGAGTTAAAGAAAATAGTTGTGTCCTATGCAATTATTTGAGGTGTGGTGTATGAACTGCTTCCAGAAGAACTGGTTATACAATGACTGTGAAAAGCAATGATTAGAGGGGATATTTGTAGAGACAAATGGGCAGAATTTTAAAGACATTGCATGGTTATTGTAATTACATGCTCCCTTAAGGGTTATGCTGGTATAGTATGTGAGATAGAGCAGTCTGATTTGCATCCAGTAAAGATATAAACTAGGGTATTGGGTATAATAGGGTTGCTCTCAAGGGAAGGAACAAAGTGTGGTTATTTAAATAATTACATAGTTCTTTCTGCTGTAATTTAGGAATAGCATTAATAGCAGGGAAAATAGAGAAAAAGGTTGCGTTCTTTTTGAAATTTTATTGAGAGCAAACAGAATGTGTGAAACGGGAAAGAATCAGAGACAAAGAATTACTACAAATCTTAGTTCTAAGAACTCAGAGCCCTTAACAGGGTTGGAAGAAGTACCAAAAGCAGTTATTGAGAAGAACAGCAAGAGGTTAGTTAGCTTTGGATTTGTTGAGGTTGTTGGGCTCAGGCCCCACTGTAAAGCCCTTAATTATATACTGGATCTTAGTTGATCAGTGTGTACCCATAGCATTAAAAGGCACAATTTAAAATGTACTCATCAAGTGAATAAGCACACAAGAAGATATGGAGATTTTTTCTCTGTTTCTCTGTCAATCTCTCCAATAGCTACCCCAAAGACTCTCTAAAAGAAGTGATACGAGGACTTTGTAAACCTTTGTTCTTACAGTAGATTGTGTGGATAAAAGCAATTGGAAAATGAGATTCTGGAATTCTCCCACATGACTCAACCATGGTCTTGAGGTGTAAGGGTGCTGCTACTATACTGGAGGGAATCACTTAATTGTCTTACACATTATCTTTCTATTTGTTTGTTGAATGATAGCAAGACTTCCAAATCAACTTATAATACAGAAGAGGCGTTGTGAAAGAAAGGTTAGGAACATGATCTTTGAGGAGAATTTTGCTCAGTTCTAAATCTAACAGTTTGATGTTACTGTTTTCACCAAACTTTGAAGGATAAATAGGGTGGATTACCAAGACAATAAGTTATTGGATCTCTTTATTTTCTACTTCTATTTTTTTTCTGTTCTCTCCTTAAAATACCATTTTAATATTCTGTATTAGTTCACTATGGCTTTCTAAATGCTATTCATGCAAGTTAGAAAATAGTTTCCTATTGAGGAATCCAAAGATATTCATCATACTCTCATTTCACTTCTTATTTATGCTTGCATTCTTATCTCTAGTTGAGTTGTATAGGATGTAGGATCCCATGCTTCTTTTCATTTGTCTGTTCTTTCCTTAATACTTGTAATTTTTCTTATTTGTTTCTCTTTTATCTTGTATCTTCCATTTGAAGCGTTGTTCTTGCACAAATGTCTTGACAAATTACTACTTAATCTTAAAGATCAGTTCAGATGTCTCTTGTCTATGGCACTATTTTTTTTTCTGGGTTTCACTTCACTCTGCACAGCATGTTTGCCTACATATCTCATACTTTCCCATATCTTGAGGAAATAAATCCAGAAACAGATTTAGAAAATTCTAAACCTGCGTTAAATGAAAAGCTTAAAATATCACTTAGATCATATGTTCGATTGTCTCTGTAACTTATGTGAATAGTTGCTATATTATCCTAATATAGATACTCAATTCTTCTTAACATATCTTTTGCTGTACTTTCATAGTCTTGAATAACTTTTATACACACATGTGTGTGAATTTATATATGCATCCTATGGACATTGAATTATATTCAACTCCACAGTATTAAAATTTAAATCATTGATCACCATCAAGTTCAAACAAAACAAACATATTTTTAATTTTAATTAAAAATATTGAATGAGGCAACTACCAATTTACCAATATAAAAAACATGTGATATATGATGAAGAACCGACCTGTTTAACAGGAAAAATTGAAGTGATTTAGAGAATACATACCTCTGGCGACATAGAAAATCATGACTATCTTTGTGATTTTCTTCATGTTAAAATAAATTACTAGCAGGAAATATTGAGAATGTTATTTCAAATGGAAGGAAAGTGGAGGAAAAAATAAACATTTTTAAATATCACCTTTTAATTTCAAGTCCTGAAAACATGGTCAAGAGACAAAATATGGAATTGTGACCTTTTATGAATTTTAGCTCAAACATCTGGAAAGTTTTAAATGCTAATTCTCGCTTCTGCTTGCCTTTAATGACTGAATGCTGCTTCCAATATTTAATAATAAAACTAATTTTGTCTTGAAGTAATTCCAAGAAAGGTATTGGTTGGGTCCTGGCAACTTTTGTTTGATTGAGATCATCTGAAAGCATGCTTACAAAACATTCCCAGAATATACTTCTGATTCAATTACTTGTTCAGATATAGTTGTCTAAGGCAAATCCTCACTGAGCCATGGGGAGTTAAGTTTATGAGAACTAAGTCCACCTCCCACAGAGAGCAACAGCCACAGGGAAAGTCTCCACATACCTTAGAACTAAACTCAGTGTATGGACAGGACTTCATGGAATCACCTTTAACCCGCCAATGGACCTACCACCAAGTTAACTTAAGAAAAGGACTATAGCCACTAAAAAGTACCTAAATGAGGTACTTGAATTCTTCCTACCTCGAGCCCTTCTTTCATTTTCCTAGGATGAAGTCAATCTCAGGTAATCCTTTGTAAGACATCATGTGGCTTCTGGTTGACACGTGTGTCAATTTATATTGCAAATGAATACCAAGGACAAATTCACAGACGACTACATTTGATTGACTTGTTTCTGGCTCAATCCTTATCACTAGCTTCTGTTGAAATATGCAGACCCTCTGACTTCTCACCTCAATTTATTGATTCAATAAATAATGTTCAAAATTCCAGAACCAGCAATTTTATGTATTATCTTCAGTCTCTCCCACATTTGGTACACATAACCTAACCAAAACTCAGGGTGTCACATGTGAAATTAGGGCTGGAAGAGGTGCGTCGACAATAGATTTGAGAGCATTTCTTTCTTGCCCTCGGTTTGTTTATATGTCTTTCAGCAAACTGAGGCTTGATGAGCAAGTTAAATTAATTATTTTTAATCTCTGTAAAACTATTTTCCACAAAAATATTATAATCTACTTAAAACAAGGAAATATGCAACAAGTAACATCTAGAAGTCTCTAACTAACATTTGTCCTATCTGTTTATGAACCCCCTCCCCCGCCTGAACTCTCCAAAAGTGTTATATACTCTAAGAACAGCAAGAGTTCAGCTGTCTGAATGTAAGGAACTTGCAATTATTAAAGTGTACTCTGATTTTTCTCTGTCCCTTGAAAAAGAAATTTGTCTGGTTTCTAATAGTCAAGTCTTTTATGCTGATATCAATAACAAATTTATCCATTGCTCAGCATAGAACTGGTTTCCTGTAAAACCAAGATAGAATATGTGGAGGTACTTTAAGATATACTCTGACTTTTTTTTAAATAAAATCATACTTGTTGATCTGCATTTGCTTCATGTATTCTGGTTTTGTGCTTTCTGATATTTAAAAATATAACTAATGTCAGTTGGTTCATCAGCGTTGTATGAGATGGAAGCCAGCCTTTCATTTGTACAAAGATTCTGTAGTAAACAAGCTTTAGGAAGCACATTTTAAGTGAGCTTAGCAAGGAATATCAAAAATTAAGAAAAACAGTTTAGAATATGGTGTGGGAGGTCCTTCTGTCTATGTGTTGCTTTTATTGGTTAATGAACAAAGAAATTGCCTTGGCCTGTTGATAGGGCAGAACTTAAGTAGGTGGGGGAGGGGGGAACTAGATTGAATGCAGGGAGAAGGAGGCAGAGTCAGAGAGACACCATGGAGCCATTAAAGACAGAGGCTGGGAAATTTACGCAGTAAGTCACAGCCACATGGCAATATACAGGTAATAGAAATGGGTTAAATTAAAATGTAAGAGCTAGTCAATAAGAATTTAGAGTTAATAGGCCAAGCAGTGTTTTTAAATAATATAGTTTCTGTGTGATTATTTAGGGTCTAAGCTAGACAGGTGGCCAGGAACCAAAAAAAAGCAGCCTCCTTACTACAAGAATATTAGTCTCTTATTTGTATTTTATACAAATTTTAATTATAAAATTATTTTAGGGCTTTGTTAGGTTAGGGCTAGGTCAGTGTACATATGACATAAGACTTTGCATAACTCAGAAAGAGGCAAATGATTTCATAATATGTCATATATTATCCTGCATTTTGGTGATCTTATTGTACTAAAATATAAGTAGACAAGATTGCCAGGCAAAAATTAGGAGCTTGGGCATGGGGGTGGGGTG
>LOJH01029208.1:0-11326 GCA_001685095.1 Ellobius talpinus | reverse complement strand
TGGTCCAGCTTTCTCTCCCTCCAGCACAAAGTCTGGCCTCCCCTGTCTGTATGTGGATTGGACTCTGTGAACCCGCCATGCCCAGACCCGGATGGATTGTGTTGGGGGAGTGAGAACTAACCTTGCCCTTCCTGACTGGCATGCAAGCCCTGCGGGTCTGGCTGCCACCAGAGACCAAACTTTCCTGTTGCCCGATGCCTTTAGGTGCACGAAAGCCACAGATCTGTCTTTGAAGGAAATGAGTGCCCTGAGTCAGCCGGGAACATCTTTCCCCAGAGTTAAATTGAACTGCTACTTACCCACACTATACTGAAAAATAAAATACCAATCTTGATGCTTCCAGAGTGTTCCCTGCAGCACCCCTGGGGGCGGGGAGGCAGGATGCTCTTCCCAACACCTTCCTCACCTTTTTTTCTTCTTCTTCAAATTTTAACACAGCCCTGAGTAAACGCTGGTTTCATTTGCAGAACGTGTTATGTCTGATTCTTGTTTCTTTCAGTAGGTTTTAGAAAATATACAGGTTCAACTCAGGGTCAAGTTGGTCTTTTTTTTTCTGGAAAAAAACCCACTTTGGTTTGTTCCACTGTTCAGTAACAAAATTAATGTTTGGGCCTGGCTGAGGGTTCAGCGAGCGGGTGTGGGCTGTTTTGGTCACAGCAGCACAGTGGATGTCCTTGATGGGGACTGAATTTCTTCTGTTCCAAGGGAGAATTGCTGGTCTGTTAGGAAATGCCTTCTCAGCTCCTGAGGGCTGCCACCACATTCCCTGAGAGCATTGCCCTCAGCTCCTGGCCAGGTGGTCAATGGTCCTCTGTGTGGAGGGGTGGAGCCGGTACAGCAGAGGGGACCAGGAGGTGTGGTCAAGAGGCATGTCCATCAACTTACACAGCAGAGGAGCCAAGAGACGGAGACAGGCCCCTGTCCTGAAGCCTGCTACAGGCAGGGGAAGAGGCTGGAAGGTACCTGGAGGATGGATACAGGACCAGCAGCCCTGGACCCACAGTGACGAGACTGAGCTGTATGAGTCAAAACCCATTATCTATACCACCTCTAGGGCTCAGGGAATGCCAGGGAAGAGGGGGCGGGAAGAATGGAGAAGTAGGGTCGGGTGGGGAAGTGTGCTGCACAAAGGCCTCTACTGGGCATGATACGGCTGTTGTGCTTACGAGCTCAGTGAAGCCGAGGCTACCTGCACAAGACTGGGCTCATTAATATTTCATGATGGAAGGGTGAGGCACTCACAAGCCTCCACCCCTCCCTAAGGGACAGTTCATGGCAACTGTCATTTTATTTGGTGGTGTAACTACTGATAAGTTGCCTATGCCAAAGTAAACACATTTCCCTCCCCCACATACATATACTCGTGCAAGAACTATAATTCAACTTGATAAGTCACAGGTACAAAAGTCATGAATGTGATGATGGGGGCATTGCTGGGAAGGAGATGGACAGGGAGGGGAGAAATAATGGGGAGGAAAAGATTGACATTCATTAATTCCGTATATACATTAGACACATGTAATATACATTAAATACATTACATACATGTGTGAAGCTGTCAAAAATAAGTTAACAAGCAAACAAAACAAAATAAGATCCAGGCATTGGAGAAAGCCATGAGAACACATCGTGGGTAATTGCTGAGAACTGAGCATTTTCTTGTATACCCCACCTCAGCCTTTTTACCCCCTTCTATCAACAGAACCTGGAAGAGCATAGCTACTCATAACCGTTCAGTCTACTAAATAATAGACCTCTTGAGGGCACAAGCCTGTGTATGCTCATTCACTACAGAATTCCCAGCAGCTGGCTCTGTGCCAGGCTGAGTTGTTGCTTTAAAAACTATCTTTTGAATAAATATTTTTTTTAACCTTCACACCATGAACAACAAACAACCCTTCATCCTAAAAACATCTTGTCCTGGCAACTTTCTGGCGACCTTTGGCATTGACTGGCTATCTTCAGGCTTCTGCTTCTTCATCTTTAAATGGGGATGCTGAGATGATAACCATCTTCCTACCGTGGGAGATGGAGGACCACAGAGCAGTCACACATGACAGTTGAGAAGGGCTTGGCACAGTGAAGAACTGAGCTGGGGGCTGTGTACATCCAGGGACCTTGACCTGAACGGATTAAGTCATAAAGAACCTGCAGATGGCACAGATGAGCGAAGACTGCCGAGTCCAAGCACAAAAGTCCCAGATGTGAGGGAGAAGGTGACCGTCCAGATGACAGAGTGGACCTTGGAAGAGTAGGGCAGAGAAAGGCTCAAACCTGCATCCTTTGCTTGGAGCTTGGGCAGAGAGAGCTGAGAGCCACTCTCCCCTCTCTCCCCTCAGACAGTCAACTGACCCAGACATGCTAGGTGACTGTTGCGTTGTCCTTTGGCCAGTCCCTGACTTTTCTTTCACTGGGGGAACTTTGCACATGATTTGCTTTTAGGTTTTTGGGAGAGAGGGAGAGAGAGAGGGAGAGAGGGAGATGGGGAGAGAGAGAATATTTGTGTGTGCAGTCGAAAGACAGCTTGTGGGAGTTGGTTCTCCTCTTCCACCACATGGGTCATGGGAATCAAACTCGGGCTGCCAGATTGGCAGCAAAGTCCCTTTAAAACAGAGCGGTCCTGCCAGTCCTCTAAACAGTCTGTTGCTAGGAGATCACTCCTGAGTAGACAGAAGCAGCCATATCCACCCAGGGTGTGGACAAAGCACACAGTCCTGTGCCCTTGGCCCCTCAGAGAGAATAGGCCTCTACAGGGCAAGCATCTCCTTTCCCTCTGACTCCAAGTCGATGCTTATGTACTGACAGCAAGAGCAGTGTGCAGTTCTGCCTGCCTGAGCCAGGGCAGCAGCATGCAGGCAGCCATTGTGCCTGCTGGCCCTTGTGCTAGGGGCTGAGCCCTGTGATGTCTGGAGGGTTGCCTGGAGAGTTCCAGGTCACTGGACCATGGTCATTGGAGAGTTCCAGGTCACTGGTGACTGTCAAACATTCCAAAGGTGGTGTGTGGCAAGACAAAGACCATCTTGAAGAGGGGACAACCCATTGGTACTGTACAAAGTGGCCAGATTCCAGGCTTAAATTGGGGGTGCAGAGCTGTGTGGCCAAGTGGCATGTGCCACCTGTGTTGATTTCCTCTCAGACAGGGCCTATATTAATTCCTTCCTTTTGGGTGACTCTCATGGTGGGCACCATGGGGACAGTTCATCCTTTGCTTAGAGGCCGTCTGGAGGAAGACAGAAACAGTAGCCTGGGTAGCCACTTTTGAGGGCTGGAGAGGATGTAGGATGAAGGAGAATGTGCAGCTCCTCTGTTCCTGTTCCGTACCTCTTGGATTACCTGTTGGCACATGATGTCTTAACTTAGGTGTTGAAGGTGAGGCCATTTTGTGTAGGTGACGTGGGGAAGAGGTGCTAGAGAGAGAACAGTGAGGGATGGGACAGGGCAGGGAAGAGGTCACCTGAGGCTTTCATAGATGGAGTAGCCTGTCTGTGGGAAGAGGACACTAATTTCTGCTCAGAGACCATCACCATGCATGTCTGTCTGAGAGCCTAGATCCTGGCCAGTCGCTTTGCTCCAGTGGGTCTGCCTGGATCCTAGGGCCCAGTTTCACATGGACCCCTCACCTTGTGCAAGATCCCACATGCTGCCCTGTTTGTCTCCAGAGTTCCCTGCTTGCGTTACATGGCTTTTACTAACTGATCTCCTGGGAGTCTCTACCCCTTAGGTGCCACCCAGCAGTCCAGAAAAGTCTCTTACATCATCCACTCCAAGGCCAACACTGCAGGCATCATCCACTCCTGTGGCAACACTGCAGGCATCATCCACTCCAGTGCTAACACTGCAGGCACCATCCAGTCCAGGGCCAATACTGCAGCATCATCCACTCCAGTGCCAACACTGCAGCATCATCCACTCCAGTGCCAACACTGCAGCATCATCCACTCCAGTGCCAACACTGCAGCATCATCCACTCCAGTGCTAACACTGCAGCATCATCCACTCCAGTGCTAACACTGCAGGCGTCATCCAGTCCAGGGCCAATACTGCAGGCCACCAATGCTGCTAAAGACAGAGTTTCAGAACAACACCCTCAATTCAAATTCATCCCTCACACTGATTGGACCACAGGAATAGAGGGCGGGGTATAAAGAGATCCAAGCAGTTGCTGTAGAAAGATGAAACAAGAAGTCTACAGGATGCCAGAGCAAAACAAGTCACAGAACAGGCTTCCTTGTGCCGTAGCCATGACATCCCAGATCCATGTGAAATCTGGGAACCGTGGTCAGCTAAGCTTAGAAATGGCCTCCAGAGATCTATACCCTAGCAAATTAAGGGCTCTGAGAAAGCCTGCACTAATGCTGCTCATTACCCTATTTGGCCCTTTCTCTTCCAAACCCTTTAACCCTTTTCACTCTGGAGCATCAGTCAGCATCTCATGAGAGAGGCGCTCCCCAGCACACCAGATAATACCAGAAAGGCCGTGGCTGCTTCTCTGACTCTAGGACCAAGCCACTGGCATTCAAACCATGTTCTAGCAGCACTGAAGTCTTCCTTGGGCAAACTATCAGGCCAGGGGCTTTGGTTCTCCACTGTAAACAGGGTAACAGTAGTGCCGATAGCGTGCACACGGTAGAGCGATTGTGAACAGAACCAGAGTACATGCAGCTGTGATGATGGAGACCACTCAGGACCTCACCCTTATAGCTGAGTGGAGCATCTCTCCCCTCGACTTTACCTTTAGTAGCTGTCTTGGGGGGTGGACGACTCCTTAGGGCTGGAGTGTTTGTGCTGGTTCCTGAGCGGGGAAGAACTAAGCAAGACTCAAATATGCTTTCCAGGTTTTTTTTATTTCTGAGTCCTCTGGGTGATTTCTAGCTGCACAGCAGAGCTCTTGGGGACAGGAGTTGAACAATCTGCATTCCTGCCCCGCAGGTCCAGCTTCCAGATCCCACCTCCGAGGAGAGGGGCCAGGCAGAAGGGAGTTCTAAAGAGGTGTGGAGATAGAGATGCTCTGAGTAGCACTGATGTGGCCTGGGCGCGGGGTGTAAGATGCTGGGAGGGTGCTTGAGTCTCCCATCATTTATACAGGTTGTTGGTGGTGGCTTTCTGATGTCGACTCTTCCCTCCCAGGTGACATCTGTGCCTAGAGGAATAAGTCTACATAAGGAATAAGTACTCCAGTCTCTTTGGCAACAAGGGAGGCTACCTGGCTCAATGCTGATGGATGAGGTGTGAAAAGCATTGTGTGGCCGATACAGGAAATGTCCTTCTTCTCCTCTTTCTTCTGGCTGTTTGGAATGTAGACATGATGGCTGGACTTGAGTAGCCATCTTGGAAGGTGAGTTGATGTGCCAAGTTGGTAAATCACAAAAACATGACACTGTGGAGGAACCACTGCCTCGGCCCTAGGCTGTCTACTTCTGGGTGTCCTTTTTTTTAAAAGAGAAAAATCTAGTTTAAGCCACAGTTATTTTTGAAGGGGCTGGCAGAGTTCTACCAACGAAATGGGCACAGCCATGACTTCACCTTTTACTTAGAGGAACAGGGGCTTTAAGAGAAGAATTCCACAGTCAGAGGAGAAGCACTGAAGGCCTCTGGGGCGACACACTTTCCTGGCTAAGGCTGTTTAAGCCTGGCTGAGCTCCTCCTTCTTGGCCAAAGCAGTGAGAGCAATGTACATGGGGCGATGGAGAGAGGGAGTGGCTGCCAACTGTCTCCTTCTGAAAAGAGAACCCGTTTTACATGGACAAGATGGAAGGACTGCTTGTTCCCTCTGGAAAGTTCTGTTGAATGACCAACAGACACACTCTCATATTAATTGGAAATTCCTCCTCTTGTTTACGAAATCATTTTAGAGTTGACTGAGAGAGACAGAGAGAGACAGAAAGAGAGAGGAGAGAGAGAAGGGGGAGGAGAGGGAGGAGGGGGATAGAGAGGAGAGAAAGGCTGCTAGCTAGACAAATCCCAGACGATTATTTATGGACATTTTTGAGTGGCCAGTTTTAATGTGGATCAGTCGTCTGGAGACTGCTTCCTGACACCGGGGAATGCTCCTGTACTAAGAATAAATTTATAGATGTCTTTTAGAAGAGTCAACAAACTCAATAACCCCACAGACAGTCTCTCACATCCCAAACCAGAACAGAGACACTCGTTTTGGTCTTTCATTGTGGGAGGGCCGGGCAGGCCAGGTGGCTGGCTCAGATGATGTGATTCTCTGGCTAGGGACAAGGTGTATTTCCACCCCTCCCCAGGATAGCTAACTGTCTCATTCCCCAGGAAACACCTATGCTATTGATAAGAGAACATCAGGACCCCCTAGGTTGTTAGACCAGAGACCACTCTAGTGTAGATCAGAGTCATTGGCACCAGCTCCTGGGTCTCTGTCCCTTGTGTGGAGAGGGTCCTGTCCCTTGACCTCTTCAAGGATCTTGGATCACTTCCAGGTCGATGTCTTTTAAGGTAGTTTGAATTCTGTGATAATGCCTGAGGCTCAAGGATCACTTTGATCACACTTAGGGCAGCTGTCTTGGTGTCTCATTTGTGGACACCCTCTTGCCTGCAGGGACACACAGTTTTGATTGAAAATGAACACATAAAACTTAGAGGCAAAGGAAAAAAAAGGTTGAAAATGTCAAACACATCCTTGATGGGAAATGTAGTTCTGCTGAGGGAGGGATGCTCACCTTAGAGAGCCCTTATCTTCCCTTCCCTTATCAGGGCTGCTTCTGAAGCATGGTGACCAGGTAGGAGACTCACAGGGCCTGCACAGTGTGCTCTGCTGTCCCATGGCTGTCACAGGTCCCCGGCTTCTTATGTTTGTCCTTGTCTGCTAGTGGCCAACCAGTGCTCAGGGACAGCCCATGTCTCTTGAGACGTGATTGACCGGCAACCCATTGAGTAGGCTTTCTGGGTCCGGCGGTCCTCACCGCGGTCTCACTGAGAGACTTGTGGATCTCCTTCACACAGCTGGCTGGGAACACGCGTCTCCTTGGCTCCTTGGGCTGGCCCTACCACGTGGCTGCTCTGTCTACCTCAGCCTCTGCGTTCTTAGTCCCATTCAGCAGGATTCCCTATCCACTGCTGGAATGGCCAGAGGAAAACCAAGAGCCAAGCAGCAGATGCTCAACACCCACATCTGGCAGCTAGAAGGGCAAAGAAAGGTGCCAGCAGGATCTTGCTTTGGTAGCCATGGATCCCCGGCTACCTTCAAGCTGCATTCCCATGTTTTGTTTTCCATGGCCACGACCCTGGCATCTCTCCCTTTTCTTTTCTTATAACAGTTTTGGGGCTGGGGACCTCACTCTCGGCCTTCACATGCTAAGCATGTGCTCTCCCACCCAGTCAGCCAGCAGGCTTCCCTTTCTTGGTAATGACCTCAGATCTGAATCAGGACTACCTAACCGCTTATTTATACTTCTTGACTTCTTTGAAGACTTCATGTCTGAACACAGTTCCATTCTGAGCTTAGAAGATATATACAAATATATACATTTTGTGTGTGTGTGTGTTACTTTTGAAGGGACATTATTTTCTTTTATCTCATCTACTAGGGGTCTCTCTTTGCTGGACCACTCCCTGAAGAACCTAACCAGGCTCAGGATGGGGAACTGGCTGGGTGTATGAGCATCATCCCACTCAGTGGCTCCGCTGAGTCTCTGGCTTCCTGCACAAGTCTACAGGCTACAGGGCTGGCCTTCCCTCCTCCAAACGGGAGCAGCTCTCCCAGCAAGGTCGCCCTTTTCTGCAGTCGAAGGTCGTGTTCAGAGTCCACCAGCCCTTGTTCTCTCAAGAGAAGGAATCGAATCAGAACTTCTTCTCTGAAGCAAGCTTGACTCAGAGCTCCTGCTGCAGTCTGGCCCCACCTCATAGGCACTTGCCAGTCGCCAGTGCTGAGTTCCAAAGTGGCTGGATAGAGCTACAGGTCCTGGCTTTGCAAGGAAGGGAGCATGGATGGCAGGACTTGTTCAGGATAACAGTTAAGCAATCATCTGATTGCTGCACGGCAGAAATCATAAACCTGGAAATTATTTTTCTTCACCATAAAAAAACAACCCTCTAATATGTTTATTTTAGGGAATCTAGGAAAAGGTCAAAAGAGAAAACTTGGGCTTTAATGTGACATTCCAAAGACAGGCACTGTTCTTACTTCAGCCATTTCTTTCTCGTCTTTCATCTGTAAATAACGTTGGGCTTTCTTTTTAGATTCATAGGTAGTTTTTAAAGCTAGTAATAGTTCAAAGTGGTTTTAAAAGACCAGCGTTCTGAGGTGTAGCGAGGTACTGAGCATCCCCTTCCTATGTCCACATCTCTCTAGCCCTGGTGGATTATCACCAGTGCAACCTGTTTGTGTGTCCGTCCCTTCAGAGTTCCTTGAACACAATCTCCTGTTTCTTCATGGTATACATCACCAGGATGCCTTGTTGCACACACTAGAGAATTCTCCATCCACCTGCATCCCCGAAGCCTGGACACTCTGCTCTCCTCCCCATCTCTGGGCCTGTCCGGGTCAAGCTTTAGCTATAATAGGCATCTTTGAACTGTGGGAGCTGAGCTGAGAGTCTTGTCATTTTCTTGTCTCTCCAGGTTGGAGTCTCATCCAGGGTGAGTGATATGTTCTATTGGCACCTCACACAGGGGACCCTGAAAGGTACCCTCTCCAGGTTATGGACATCATAAAAACATGACTCATGACTCATTTCTAAGAAGGGACATGGACAGACCCAGGACTGTTCCAGCCCAGGTCCTCCCTTTTTCAAGTAGTGCATTGCCAGCACACACTACACAAGCTCTTAAGAATTATGTCTAAGGAGTAGGGAGAACTGAGTCTGTCCTGGTCTACTCAGCGAACCTGTTCTCTGGTCACATGATTCTGATTGGTTAAGACTTTCCTCCCAGCATGGCCAGGAGAGCCAGCCTTCTGCCTCTGGGCTTACTGCACAGTCAGGATATAAACTTGGTCATTTTCCCACCGTGTGGATCTACCCCCCACACTGTTAGGAAAGAAGTGGTCAAAATTCACAGAAGTGGGGGTGAAAAGCCCCTCAGACTCTCTGAGAGCTGGGTTTGATCCCCCTGAGACCCACCTTCCTGCGTTACGAGAGTCTGAACTTCATTTCTGTCACGGTGTGGATTTGAGCTTTTAGCCGTCAGGGAGGCCAGAGCCCATGTGGTGGATAGACATTGTGGAGGGGCAGCGTGTGGTTGCAGGTTCTGGTGCCAGCCTGGCTGTGCCACGTTCTAACCTCACCTCCGAGGCTACCCCTCTCTGCCTGTTATTGCGTCACTGAGTGACGCCATGACTGAAGAAATTAATGCGGGAGGAATGAAACCCAACCCCGAGCGACAGCAAACTGTTCTCAAACTCACATTTGACAGATGGCATCAACAGATGGCATTGCCAGCTTCATTTTCATCCCACCTGATCCCTTCCTCCCGTCACTAGCCCTGAAGCTGTGACAGTCAGCTTCAAGATGGAAGGTGTCGTAGTTAGGGTTTCTATTGCTGTGGAGAGATACCGTGACCATGGCAACTCTTATAAAGGAAGACATTTAACTGGGACTTGCTTACATTTTAGATGTTTAGTCCATTCTCATCATGGTGAGAAGCATGGCAGCAGACAGACATGGTGCTGGAGAAGGACCTAAGAGTTCTACATCAGGATCCACAGGCAGAAGAAGGAGACTGTGTGTTCCACACTAGGCATAGCTTGAGCATAGGAGATCCCAAAGCCCACCCCCATGGCGACACACTTCTTCAAACAAGGCCACAGCCACTTGACCAAGACCACACATTTTCACAGTGCCACCCCTATGGGCCAAGCACAACACACAAATTCAAACACACAAATCTGTGGGAGCCATTCCTGGTCGAACCTCCACAGAGGGAAGCAGCCACTGGTGAGATTTTCAGTCAACACATTGGAAAGTTCAAGGGCTGGGCACATGAATAAAATGTGTGCAGCTTGTGGTGAGATGCTGAGCCTTCCTGGGGTGAGCTGAAAACATCGGCCTCAGCATACAGGGGCCAGCTTTGCCTCACTGAGAGTCTCTCACTGAGGGGGACCACCTGTCAAGATGGCCTCCCCAATAACAGAGGAGCAGCTGGTTTGTTTTCTTAATATCTGTGGTAGCTTGTTGCAGGGTTGTCGAAACACTCAGGGAGATTAGAAAAGTTTCTTACCTCGTACTGCTTCTAGAGAGCAGTCCTGGTCACAGTGCCCATGAGGTTTCATCAAGGCCTCTCTGCTCAGCTTCCAGTGGCTGCTATCCGTGTTCACAAAATGCTCTCTATATGGGGCTGTGACTGAATTTCCTCACCCTGTAGGATCAGGGTCCACTTTCCTGGCCTTGACATACTTCATTGTGGCCTTAAAGGTCCTAATTCCAAATACACCTACATGCTGAGTACTCGGAGTTAGGGGCAGCAGGAGCACAGCTGAGCCCCTACCGCTCTCTGAAGGCAGCTTTCCCCAGCTCTCCTGGACCTCCCAGGCCTCTCTCCTGCTGACCACTGCCTCCTTATTCCTCAATTCCAGAGACACATACAGAATGGCAATTTGGTGGCAGCAGTGGAAGGATTTCCTTTGTCTCTAGACTCTGGCACAGGCGTTAAACACTCCTTAAATGAGGTATGGGGGAGGGGTGTGAGTGAACTTGAGTGTCTCATGATACATGCCCCTGGACACTCTGAAGACTGGCCTCATTTATTTCTTCTTCTCCTTCTTCTTAATTAGTTGACTTTTTATTTAAACATTTTTTATTTGTTTTACATACTGACCAGTTTTCCCTCCCTCCTCTCCTCCCACCCCTCAGTTTTCCCATCTACTCCCTCCCCATTCACTCCTCCTCCATCTCCCTTCAGAAAGGGACAGGCTTCCCATGGGCTTGCACAAAGCATTGAGGCAGGACCAAGTTCCTCCTCTTACATCCAGGCGAGGCCAGGTAATCTAGCATGGGGAACAGGTTACCAAAAGACCTTAAAAAGAAACCTTATCTTTTTTGTTCCTTTTTTAAAATTGGAGCCTTGAAGAAAGTGATGATTAGCACAGCTGGGAGTCTGTTGGGTGAAAACCCACAGGGGTTCAGCTACCAGACTGGCTGTGGACAACGTCAGAAGCTTCCCAGCCTACACTGTGTCCCTTCCTTTGCGTGCCTCTGTTGCTCCTGCCTTTAGCTCACAGCTGAAGGATGAATATTCTTTTATCCCATTTGTCATCGCTCGGCAAAGACAGCTGAGTGGGATTTTGACCCTGGGAACAACTGATAAATAATGTCTGGTGTAGGAGGCCCTTCTGTATTTGTGTTGCTTTCATTGGTTGAATAAAGAA
>LOJH01029207.1:0-13809 GCA_001685095.1 Ellobius talpinus | reverse complement strand
AGGCAGGCGGATCTCTGTGAGTTTGAGGCCAGCCTGGTCTGCAAGAACTAGTTCAGGATAGGCTCCAAAGCTTCAGAGAAACCCTGTCTCAAAAATCAAAAAACATTACTTTCACCCTGTTCATGTGTTCCTTATGAGACACCAAGATTATTCTTTCCCCAACAATTTGGGGTCTCTCTGGAATTTCAAATACATCCAGCCAAGTATTCAGATCCTCTCCCTTGAAGGAGGCTTGCTCCATCCCCATGATGGTGGCCTCCAGGATCTCAGATGAATGATACTCTTTCAGATAAATAATGATACCAGCATGACAAGTTTCTCAGAAACATGGGAAGCCTCAGAAAATATCATCCTGACAAAGCAATTTTTATTGAGCTATATATTTTTCTCTACTCCCCTCTTTTCCTCTCCCCTCCCCTTCTACCCTCTCCCATGGTCCCCATGCTCCCAAATTGACAAAGTAATTTTTGAGCACAAAACCAAGGTAGGAAATGCAAGTAACAGAAAAGTCCTTCTTCATTGGTCAAGTCATGCTGGAGGTTGGATGAGAAACAGCAAATGAACTGTCTCACTGACATGAAATAAATGTGGGGTCCTGAACTATGGCTCCATCGGCCTCACTGGTGAGTTCTGATTGATAAGGATCACCTGACACAGGACACTGAGGAGTCATTTGGAAATTGATGAAGCTTTCTAAGTCAGAGTATAAAAAGAAAAAGTAAAACCAAAAAGCAAAAAAAAAAACCCTCCATCTGGGAGGCTGAGATTTTTGATTTATTATTGGAGCAGGAGAATTCTCTATTATGTGGGGGTTGAGATGCTAAAAGTTAATTCTTACACAGTCAGGATGGGAAACAATTATGTAAAAAGAGCTCCAAGGAAACAGATTCCCCAAGACACTGGTTACCATCTCCTCTGGAAGGCCCAGAATATCTACTTACTCATTCAACATTCACAAATCTATCTGCCTCAACCCACACCATGCTCAAGTGTCCTTTGCTCTATGTTTATTGTGCTTTTCTAAGTTATTTTAACTCTGGCATCATAGTTTTAACATGACTTCCTTAGACAAGTTCTGCCAGATGTTGTAAACATCAATTGCTGCATATTGCTGCATTTCTTATCTGTGACTTGCACTCATTCAGAATCAAAAACATTGTTATGGGAGATCATAATAGCTCAGCTTGTTAATTATTGGCAGAGATTGGATGTGTGTGCATTTTTTTTAAAGAATGGGAAACATTGTAAAGCTTAAGCAGCTACAATTTGGGCAAGTCACATAAAGTATGTAAAAGATGAGACTTTATGTATATAAAATTAGAACTTCTAAGGTCAAAGTTCAATACAGTCATGAAAAACATCTGCTTAAATGTATGTATAATCAAAGTTTATTTTTAAATGTTTGGTTTTTGCCTCAACTTTATATAAATATTACGCAGTAGTTAAAAGTAGCAGACTGCTATAACTGACCTTCTGGGTGTTCAATAACCATATTTGGAAGCCTATTATGATGTGGCCAGAAGTATTAAAAGAGGAAAATATTTCCCCTTGCTTTCCAAGGTCAACTAGGTCCCATGAAACTATGGGACATCTCTTGAAATGTCCTGTAACTGTGGGGAGTCTCCTGTTCAGGGAAGCCATGGAGACCCTACCCCGTGAACTCTAATCAGTGTTCAGTCTACAAAGAGGCGTACCAACGAAGGGGACATTTTTCTTCATGCTTCCAAATGCATAGATCAAACAAGATCAAGAATTATCCCAGTTCTATAATGACAATTAGGATTACTTCTTTAGAGTAATAGGAGGTGGGGATGATAAAAAAAATTGACTAGTCTAGAGTAAAAAGACTCCAGAGAAAAATAACCATGTGTCCTTGGACTTCTTGGTAGCTTCATCTTTTCAGAGGCCAGAATGCCAAAAGTGTTTTGGGGGCCTTGCTCTCTGATCTGGTTCCTAAATGATGCTAGGGTTAACTTTCCTGACAGGAGAATAATAAAATAAAAATAAAGGTCTGTTAAGAGAAAATACTTTCTGGTTAAGAGAATAGAATCTCTGGCCAGAACGGAAAACTTCATATTACAGTTGGACAAGGTCAACCATGTGGTCAAGGGACCATCTTTAGGAAGGTAGGATCATTTTAAATAATACTTAAGTCATCACTTACCATAACAATAATTAAGTTACTCGAGGGTTCAAATGGTCAATATTGCTGGCTAAGTTTGAAAAATGCATAATAAAGAGGAAGGAATTGTGAGAAAAAACAACCTTTTTCTATCAAAGATAGTTAGCCTGACAAGGGCCCCTGTTTCCTGAGTCCACCCCAGACTATCGATTGTGCCAGATTGTAATGTTGAACTCCCACCAATGGGGTGCAATGCAATCACCTCCTATGTCAGGGATAAAAGACAAAGGTAATTTTGACCCAGCTTGTCCTCAGCCCAGTTTGGGTTCTAATATATCTTTGTTGCAAAAGGAAATTGCCTTGTCAAATTATTTTACTTTGTGTGTTCCTTTGTGCAACAGTGAGATTATTCTTTTCCTAACACAAGGGGCATTCTAAGACTAAGCCACTTCTCAGCCTTTTTAAAGTCTGTTTTTTGTTTTGTTTTATTTTGGCAGTTTCTCAACAAGCTACTCAAGCTGGCCTTGAACACTCCATAGCCCAGACTGACCTTGAACTTGTGATCGTCCTTCCTCTGCCTCCTAGGTCACTGAAATTACAGGCCTGTACCACCAAGCCTGGGTTCCACTACTTTTTAACTTCTCAGCATTTGGTCAACCATTGGTTATTTCAACACTATTTCTATTTTCTCAAGTTTCTCCAAATGTATTAAAGAACTACTTGTTTATCTAATTCTATAACAACAGACTATTAGAGTCTCTCCAGTTTCCTGCTATTAAGAACAATGAGAGTTCAAAAAAAAAACAATGAGAGAACCAGAAAGATAAAGCTACTTGCGACAAAGCCTGAGGACCTGAGTTCAAATCCCCAGAATCCATATGATGAAGTGAGAGACATGACTCCCAAATGTTGTCCTATGACTTCTACATGCTCATCATGTATGCATGCATGCTAATGTGTGAAGAATAATAATAATAATAAATAGGGCTGGAGAGATGGGTCAGAGGTTAAGATCACTGGCTGTTCTTTCAGAGGTCCTGAATTCAATTGCCAGTAACCACATGGTAGCTCACAACCATCTATAGTGGGATCTGATGTCCTCTTCTGTCATAAAGTACATGCACACAAAGCACTCATATATAAGATGCATAAATCTTTAAAAAATGAAAGAAAGAAAGAAAAAGAAGAAAACAATGAGAGCCAGGCCAAAGTGCTAGCTCAGAACATAAAGAACTTTCCACAAGCCTGCCTGGAACCCATGATGGAAAGACAGAACTGACTCCCAAAAGTTGTCCTCTGACCATCACACATACACTGTGGCATGAGCATGCCCACATAAACATCATATACACACAATAATAATAGCATTTAAATATAAAAAATTACTATGAAAGCCATGTGGGATGCCTCATGCCTATAATCCAAGTCCTTGGAAGGAAGATTGCTGCAAGTCTGAGGCCAGTCTGTGGTACGAAGTGAGATCATGTCTCAAAAACCAAAAGGTAGTGCTAAGGATACAGGCCAATTGGTAGAGTGTTTGTTTCAGCACACACAAAGTCCTGCATTACACCCACAAGTCATCCTTAACTACATATCAAATTTAAGGCCTGGCTGGGATATATGAGACCTTGACTCAGAAATTTTTTTAAAAAAGAAAGACCAGGCCTGCACATCTATTATTCCAGTACTTGAAAAGGAGAGGCAAAAGTATTGGGAGTTCATGGATTGTCTTGGCTATATAGTGAATTTGAGACTAGTCTTGACCCTAGGATATGAGAGCCTGTCTTAAAAAAAATAAAATAAAACAAGAAGATGTCGGGTAAAAATGCTTGCTGCAAAAACTTGATGAGCAGAGTTCCATCCCTGGAAGAAGGAGCTGAAGTGATGGCTCAGCAGTTAAGAGTATTTATTGATCTTGCAGAAAACCCAGGTTGGGTTCTAGCATCCACATAATTCACAAGCATCTGTAACTCCAGTTCCAGGGATATGACAACCTTTTCTGAATTCCATGGCTCCTGTACATATGTGGTGTACATACATAGCCTCAGCACACACACACATACACATAAAATACATTTTAAAGTGAACTGACTTCACAGACTTGTCCTATGACCTCTACTCATATACAACACAACACACAATACACACACAATACAATAGCAATAAGCAAAATATTTATTTATATAAATGCTCTGTCTGCATGTACAACTGAATGCCAGTAGAGGACATTAAATCCCATTATATATAGTTATGAGCCACCATGTGGTTGCTGGAAATTGAACTTAGGACCTCTGAAAGAGCAGTCAGTGCTCATATCTGCTGAGCTATCTCTCTAGCTCCCAACAAAATAAGTAAAAGCCTCCCTCCTGTGGTCTAGCTTTCAGAGTAGCAGAACGCTATACAAATTGCCAAGGAAGAGAAATAAATAATCATAGTGCTATCCAGTTGTTATGCCCATGAACCACAACAATGACCAGTATGGCAAGATAGCACTAAAGGTGCAATAGTGGTATTCATATCTTGGCAGTAACCAACAGCTTTCTAAATTGGACTTAAGGCTTGCTCAACAGGAGAGAAATCTTACTCGGTACCGGAAACAGAGCCAAATACCAGGAGCTAAGTTTCTACTATCTATGACCCCCCAACTTTACTTAACTAGCATAATTCCTACTGCTAAAACTAATTCTTATGC
Organism: Ellobius talpinus; assembly: GCA_001685095.1. Taxonomy (NCBI): domain Eukaryota; kingdom Metazoa; phylum Chordata; class Mammalia; order Rodentia; family Cricetidae; genus Ellobius; species Ellobius talpinus. Next base: position 8,995 of record LOJH01029207.1, on the reverse strand, counting down.
CACAGATAAGCATATCTCTCATTCTCATCAATCAAGCTTCTCTTTGCAGCAAATGGAGACAGTTTGCAGAAAACCACAGCTGGCCACAACGCTACGATCAACTGCTCATGGAGCAACCAGCACCACTGGCTATATCTACAACACAACTCCTGCACCCAAGGCTCAGGGTAGAGGTCAGAACCAACAGAAAGATTATCAGAGCCAGAGGATCAGGAAGTCAGTGCTGCGATTGTATCTCCTAGAAATGACAGGGAAGCTACACTCAGGATACCTCAACAATATGGTTGCTTAAATAAAACCTGGACAATAGCAAGACCAATAGACAGGCTAACAGGGAGGTGGAAATCTCATGGAACCCTACTCCTAGACAAAGAACGACAGGGTAAGTAATGACTGCTGAAAGGGGAAGCAGTCTTTCCCAGGGATGAGCCCTTTAATTGGTTATTCAATACAAAGCGGTGAGCCCCAAAATTGTGTACACCAACAACACTAAATGGACTCAGCTGCTTGTATTTATATATCTGTGTGTATATTGTATATATGTAACAAGGACAACCAAAGAGAACAAGGCCATCAGTTTGAGGGGAGTTGGTGAGTTTGAGGGACATGGGAAGGGTTGGAGGAAGGGAACATGTAAGAGATTGGAGGGAAGAAAGAGAAAAGGGAAGTGATAAAATTATATTCAAAAAATAAATAATAACCAACTTTTTTAAAAAACAAAGAAGACAGAAAATAAAAGAAGGAAAGGAAGGAAAATATAAACATCCTAGGATAAATCTCTTCCTCTGCTTGTGAAACCAGTTTTACAACCTATCTTTCTAGAAGCAGCATTGCTAAATCCAAGGGGTCCATATATAAGAGTTCAACGGAACAGATAACTTCTCTTCTGGATAGACTTTCTGTATCTAACATGCTCTCTCCTGGTGCATATCTGGAAAGCGTTGTTATTTGTTTTCTGCTCTAGAGAAGCTCCCTTCCCTGCTATTCCCCCATTCCAGTTGAAAGGACTTTTGAGATCTTTCAGTTCCATTTCTAAAACAGCAACCTGTCCCCACCCATGAGAGTGTGCAGTAGCTCCCGCACCTGAAGGTTACTTGAATATGATGCTTGTCCTTTCTGTGCCTTAGTTCCTTCATCAGTGCACTGGGAGGAAAATTAGGAGAGCACTGGAGAAAGAGGACCTAACTCAGCTCACTATGGTTACCATATCTAAACGTTGATTGGATCACAGTGGCACTTATGGAGCTGTCTCATTAATGAATGTGGATTCATTGGTGGAATTGAGCCGCTGCAAGAAACTATTTTGCCTAAAAAGCTCAAAAGATATTTGACAACTGGCTCTTGAAAAACAAGTAACACATAAGAAAGGTGCCAGTGTAGCCAAGGTCAAGTCAGAGGCATAATAATAAATGTTAATGTGTTCATGTGCTTCGGGGCTGATGCTGAACTCCTACGCACCCATTAAATTGTTTAGTTCTCACAATCTTTTTGGTCACATGTTTTGTTTTATTTGTTTTGTTGACAGCGTCTCAGGTAGCTCACACAGGCTTTGAATTCTGTTAGAACAGAACATTCCCAGTGTCAAGAAGAGACACACAAACATAGGCAGAGGAACTCACTAAGGCAATTTGCTTTTTGCACGCTGGTGTACAATGACCCAAACCAGGTGAACAACCACACTGGGGCAGGAAGTTCACTCCGTTTTTTTATCCTAAAGCAGGTGGTGACTGTGTCTAATTCCACTGGTAGGAGCTTGACTTCGAGATTCGATATGATTCATAATTGGCATGAAGGGGAGGGTGTGATGGAGTCAAATATCAAGAATGTCTGGCATCCAGGGCTTGGGCAAACAGGCATGTACACAGAGGCTCACAGGATGGGGAGGTTTGTAGGATCCTGGCCCTTGCTGAGCTAGCCTTCTCAGAGAAAAGATTGTTCTTCACAGACATATTCATGAGAGGATAACCTTCAACTTCTGACCCTTCTGCTTCTACTTCCTTCATGCTGGGATTACAGGCACATGCCTTCATGCATGACTAGTCCCCACAATCCAAAGAAGTAGCCACTATTTATAGAGCCTCCCCTTGGGATTCACACCACAGGCCAGCCCTCCCACCTGAAGACTAGGTAGGCCTGGGCCATAGTCGACTGACTTTGGACTTCAGAGTGCCACAGGCTGGCTCATCTCCAAAGAACTTTGTCTTCTTCTTTCCAGAGCCACTTTGGGGGTTTCTGAGATCTGAAGCACAGGAGGAGAAGGAAAAAGGAGGTGCTCTGGACTGTGAGGAGGGGCTGTGCCTTTTCTGATGCTCCAGGTTCAGCCTCCACATGACCCAGCCCCATCTTGTCCAAAAGAGTCGTACCCATCTGTTACGTAACAGTTTCCTCCCAGACCACAACCTTCCGTAATGGAGGAAAGCTTCTCAAGACATTCTATGTAAGGGGAAAGCAAAACAAGCTATTTTAGGACAGGGTGTTTACAAGGAGGTGAAACGACAAGATATTCCATTTGAAAGAGAGTGAAACACTCCGTCCTGCACAGATGCTTCCTTAATACAGAAAACAACCATTTAAAACAGCTTCTGGAAGTTCCTGAAACTGACCAGATTCACTAGGCCACTCCTACCCCAAGAGTATATAAGCCAGTCACTCTCAGACAAGCAGAGAAAACTCTGAGACAAGCTGAGAAACCTGGAGGCAGCAGGGACCAGCCAGACTGCCTAGAAGAAACAAAGAACCGCTGAGCTGCCTGGAAGAGGTTCAGACCAGCTGAGCTGCCTGGGAAGGACAGCTTCGGAGCTGACTGTGCAGTGTGCTCCAGGTTTCCAGCTTCCGTGAGCTGTCACTTAAGCTGGAGTGGGCTTTGGTGGCGCACCTCCTCTGAGTTATTTCTGGTCCCATAAATAACCCTCCACTCATATTCTTGTAAGTAACTTCAATAAAACTTATGGGTTCACCAAATTGGACTTAAGTATATCCACATTTTATCTATCGTGGGCTCCCTATCTGGGGTGAGTAGAGGGCTGTACACATTTCCCCAAGAAAAGTTTGTCTCCCAGCACCCTCAGTTCCAAGACCCAAAGAATCTATCAGCAGAATCTGGCAACTCTCAAAGGAGTGACAGTGAAGCTGTGGCGAAGCAGCGAGACAGACACCGTGCTCACTAGTAGTGAACACTTCTTCGAGAGTTCAAAGCCAACGGAGGCATCCTGCTCTCCTTGACCTCAACGGCTCATCCTTTTTACCTCTTTCATCCAGTGATCGGAATCCTCTGACACAACTCAATCCCCAGAGGAACTTTTGCTCACACTAACTGAATAAATACATCTGGGAATAGGGCTCTGAATGGGGACTATTAAAAATGCCCTGGCCTTCAAAAACCAAAGCTCTGTCCACTGTTTCCAGAGATACCAAAAGATAAGGAATATTGGGTACTTTCATTTAAAAAGTCAGAATCTGCAAAGTCTTCACTCCAAAAAATGTGAAGAACTGAGTTCAATCCCAGAACTCACACAAAACTTGGTGTAGCGCCATATAGTAAAGGCAGTGGTGGTGCACGCCTCTAATGACAGCACTCGGGAAGCAGAGGCAGGGGATCTCTGTGAGTTCAAGGCCAGCCTGGTCTACAGAGCAAGTTCTAGGTAGAAAAACCCTGTCTTGAAAAACGAAAACAACAACAACAAAAACCCAAAACAAAACCAAAAACAAAGATCCCAGTTAGCCTGAAATGAGTTGGGAGGTGGAGCAAGAAGAACCCCAAGATGAGCAAAGTGTGTACACATTTGTAAACAACAAAGACCTCAAATAACTTGAAACATAAGAACCAACACCCAAGGTTGTCCTGTGATCTTCACATATAAGGGCTTGTGCATATATGCATATGGCACATATACATACACATAAATAAATGCCAGAATCCTATGATCAGTTATTAGTGGAGAAGAGAGCCCATCCCTCATACGTGCATAACCATGTGGGAACATCCCCAGCGGCCAGCCATCCACCAGAGCTTGGATAAATTGCAGTATAGCCGCACAATGGGCAACAAGGAAGCAATGTGAAAAAATGACTGACACACAATATGATGGCTAACCTTCATTGTCATTTGATTGGATTAATAAATGTCTAGGGCATCAGTTAGCAACACCTTTGGGTGTGTCTACGAGGGTGTTTCCAGAGAGGACTAAGTGTGAGAACTGGTCCCTAAGTATGGGGAGTGGATGAAGTGGCCAAGTGTTAACTCAAAAATGGCCATGTCAGTGACCCATGGAAATGTCAAATCCTTCCCTGAGCAAAGCTCAGAGGAATGACAAAGCCTTCCTTTGGTCCATGTACAAATGCTAAAGAATTGGCCTTTTGCTAAATGAAATGTATGTAGAAAGTATGGCCACAGCTTTCCTTCTCTCAGATGTTACAGGCTGAGACCACAGCCCTAGAGAGACCTCTTTCTGAGATGAACTAAACCTGACTCCTCCTTTAGTTGTATACAATAAGCTTGCCTCCTTGTTCCGCTGTGTGTAATAAAGCCACGATCCAGACGTATACAACAAACTTAGTTTCCAGGCTGCTGCTAGTGTGTTCCATCAGAGCAACCCACCTGAGCCTAGAGTTCTGTACATGTGTCTTTGACTCTGTCCTTTCTTCAGTCTCCTGGTTATCATCCATCGCCGTAGTCTGGGCACTCCAAAGCCATGCAGGTTACACAGGATTGGTCACCCGAGGGTAGGCAGCATCATCCTATGTGCTGGGTCCTGAACTGAATAAAAAGGGGAAAAGAAGAGGTCTGGCATTTCCTAATCTTCCTATGGAGAAGTGAACATGGCAGCTTCACACACCTGCTTCTAAGGTCATCAGCAATGACTTCTGCCATGTCACACCTTCCATGAGGGATTGTAGCCACAAACTGTGAATTAAAAACCAAACCAAACCAAACCAAAAAGCAAAAAACAAAAAAAACTGTTCCTTTCCTTTCTTAAGTTACCTCTTGATGAGCATTTGATCATAAGATACTCAGTCTCCATGTGGACAAATGAATGTCACAGATATAATGTTAAAAGAGAAAAGCCAGGTGCACTGAGCAGACTATCACTCATACTAAGTTCAAGATCAGGCAAGATGGTAGAGAACAAAATAGTGGTCACCTTCATGTGAACATGTGTAGATTTGTGTAAATTCTGCTACTTTCCTGGAGGCTTTCAAGGGTGATACTCAGAACCACACGCAAGACTCAACTGCCTTGGGTCCCACCTGAGAGACCTTTTCTTGCTTGCCTGCCTGCTTGCTTGTTAGGGGTATATATTGTACATCACACTGAAAGCAATGTAGTGAATTGTCTTTTTTGTTTGGTTTGGTTTTTGAGACAGGGTTTCACTACATAGCCCTGGCTGTCCTGGAACTCGCCCTGTAGAACAGGCTGGCCTTGAGCTCACAGAGATCAGCCTGCCTCTGCCTCCCCAGCACTGGGATTAAAAGTGTGCACTACTACACCTGGCCTGAAACACCTTGTTTTGAGAGAGGGTCTTGTTTTATAGCCCTGAATAGCCTGGCATGCTCTAATAAGCCCCAGGTTGACCTCGAACTCACATCAATCCTGTTTCAGTCTCCCAAGTGTACCACATTACTTATCTACAATACTATGCATGCTATGTAAGTGCTCAGCCACTGAGCTAAACCCTCAATGAATCAATTCTAAGTCTATAGCCTAATGAATGTTTGTATTCTAGGCCTCCAAAAAGGGAACCCAAAGCTATGAGACTCAAATCTGGATGGGTGGGTTTTATAATTGGATAAGGGAAATAGTTTGGTATGATGAAATAATATGTTCTCACCTATTCAGTTGTGGCTAAGAGTTGGCTGGGTACCCACTCTCTGCTCAGCACTGAATTAGGTGGGGGAAATTCAGTAGTAAGCCTGCCCCAGCACTGCCTTAGGGATGCTGAAGCTACTGGAATTTTAATCCACTTCAGTGTTGTCCAATTTCATTCTTTGCATCTCCGACTGATAACTGTTCTAGTTCTGGCCCCGTTTTCTGTACTCTGGTCTTTCATAATCATTTACTGACGGATTCCGTTTCTAAACTTCTGCTTGCCACTCATTTCCCAGACCAAGGGCCCCTACGTAAGTGCCTAGCCCTAAGATCCACAATTGCACTGGGACATGGTTCATGGCAGGGCACTTACACAGCATGTTTAAGGTCCTGGGTACCACCCAGTTTGGCACTCTCCACTGTCCAGGTGATGGTGGTGTCAGCCTGGAGACTTGAACTCTCACTTGCAAAGTACTTACTTGTCACCATAGGCAAGGACCTAGTGTGCCCTGAGTCTAGTGGGTCTCTTCTTTCAGATAGTCATGAAGTAATAGTACCTACCCACCACCAGCAGCATACCTGTCTTCTCAGGGAGTCTGCGCCACTCACTCATCCTCCCAATGTCTCCTCCATCTGGACAGTTTGAATCTGTAACACCCTAGTGACAGCCAGGCTTCTGTTTGTTTCCACAGGCTAGTCTGGAGGTCCTGAGCCCATCACCCTGCTGCAGTGGTCTGCAATGTTTTTCCTTCTCCTCCAGATCGAGTCTTACTGTCCAAGACACTGCCTTTTCCAGGAGCCTAAACCCTGTGGCTACCAATGGAGTCAGGGGTTGTTTCCCAGGCAGGGCCCCACAACTTCCCAGTGGAAGGTGTCTGTTTGCCTCTTGTTTCCATGAGTCTCCATTTGCTTTAAGTACAGCTCTTGTCAGGCTACTAGCCTCAGGATCCCTGGATTACGCTTCTTCACACCCACAGCTGTGACTTCAGTGGTGCTCAGAAGATAGGCTATTTTCCTTCCTTTCTCTCTCTCTCTCTCTCTCTCTCTCTCTCTCTCTCTCTGTTGCTTTCTCTCTCTGTGTGTGTGTTGCTTTCTCTCTCTCTCTCTGTATGTGTTGTTGTTGTTGTTGTTTTTGTTTTCCAAGACAGAGGGTTTCTCCGTGTAGTCCTGGCTGTCTTGGAACTCACTCTGTAGACCAAGCTGGCCCCAAACTCACAAAGATCCACCCACCTCTGCCTCCCAAGTGCTGAGAATAAAGGCATGCACGACTACCACCTGGCTCAGCATTTTCTTAATAGGGTAGCCTTGACTGGCCCCAAGATATGGCTAGAACTTTGAAATATTTTTTGAAAAACTGTAACCACATTTTAAGTTTACTTTGTGTGTGTGTGCGTACACGCAAGCGTGGCACACTGCGGCACATGTATGGAGGTCGGAGAACAGCTTGCAGGAGTTTGTTCACCATTTCCACCATGCAGCTTCAGGGGGTCGATCTCAATTCATCAGGCTTGGCACCAAAAGCCTTTACACACGGCACCATCTCGCTGGTCTAAGTCTTTCTTTTTAAGCAAGTTGTACATGCTCATGAAACAAAAACCCAAAAGGAGCAAAAAGGTTTTATAATGAAAATGAAAAGTAGGTCACTTCCCAATAACCCAGTTCTTCTCCACAGAGGCCGCCATTGGTATCACTTTCTTAGTATTCTGTGCAGACAAGAGTTGCCAGTCTCCCTTTCCTCATTCCCCTTCACTTTTGGAAAAATTCAGGCCAACAAGAAGGTTGCAAGAATAGTGCAGTAAACACCTCTTTGCCAAAATTCACCAATTAACATGATTGGCCATACTATGTGAAATAATTTTTGTAAGCATTATTATCACTTAATGCTTGCCACACCATACATTCATGTCACTTTTGTACGTGTGGTCAATAAGGCACCACCCAGGGGAAAGGGCTTGCCCACAGCTGGATCAGAGCTGGGCTTTCCCCTCAGGCTGTAGGAAGACTTTGATCTGGGCTCCTTCATTCCTGGTTCTTTGTGCAGGAAAGCATTTCTTTCTCAAAATGGAAATACAGTTCCCCTGGGTAGTCACCAGCTGATCAGTGGAAAAGTACACAGCTCTGAAGGCATCCATCTCCTGTAAAGGCTCCTCACCAATGAAGCTCAGCTGCTCTCAACGCTGCTACCACCTGCTCCAATATCACCTTCACCGGGGGAAAAAATGAGTTAGCTCAGCCTCTGGTAAAAACTCAGGGTGACTCCTAACTGCCAGTTGGCTGAGTCTGGAATCTCAGGCTTAAGGGATCCCTCCTACCCTTCTCTCTTTCCTCCCTCCCCACTACTCCTTAGAAATGTCTCACTATGGTCCAGGCTGACCTCAAACTCTCCATCCTTCTAGATGTGCCTCCAGAGTCCTGGGACCACATTCTACTTTCTTGTTCCTCCTCCCCCACCTCTACCTGCACACCTTGGGAACATTTCTGCATGCTCTCGGCTTAGATCCTTCTCAGGGCGGCTGGAAGCACTCTCTCCTAAGGAGCAGGGGTTGTCCCCCTTCACCCTGCTCCATTCTGCATTCCGCTGTTCTTTCCTTTCCAAGTGGCCTTTTGCCTGGAAGTCTGGACAACAGTGGCCTGGAGTAACAGTTTGGGTCCCTTCCTGGCAAAGTGACCTTGCATAAGCTATTCCCAGTGTCTGAGCCTTTGTTCCCGCAAGCACGTAATGAAGGTGGCTAACTACGTACCTAGCAGAATTGGGTTCACTCATCTCCCATAATAAAATTGATAGCTCCTTGAGGCTGCTGTCACCTAATCATCTCGGAAACACTTTGTATCATTACTTAACTGTTCCGCGCACCTCAGTTTCCTCACGTAAAACAGGAATGATTATGAAAAGATTGAGGAACTTTAATGAGCTAAACAACGGGGAGCACTTGGAACAGTTCCTAGCCCTAATAGTGCCATCTGGCTCGACCGTAGACCTGGCACAAAGTAGGGGTGCAGGCTGGGCGCGGCAGAAGGCCCCAGCAAAGAGGCTATGAGGGAGGCAGCGGCCCTCGGGGAGACCGTGGAGATCCGCGGCGCCCTTCCGGGAGCAGCCCAACCCAGCGCCGCAGCTGTCAGGCCGCGGGCGTCGGCGCCAGTCCACCAAACCTGAAAGTTCCATCCCAGCGCCTCCACCTTCCCAGCCTG
>LOJH01029206.1:2451-16611 GCA_001685095.1 Ellobius talpinus | reverse complement strand
ATAGATAGATAGATAGATAGATAGATAGATAGATAGATGATAGATAGATAAAGACAGCATTCCCTGAAGCATTCATCAAAAAGTGCTTCATTAATTTCAACTGTCCATCAAGCAGTTGTCAAATCTATCCATGAACTGAATTCTGAGCCTATAACAATGGGTAAAACAAAATTCTTAAGCTCAGGGTCTTCAATGTTGTGATAAATAACTACAACTAACTTTATACCACCTGGAACACCATTCTTTTACACACACACACTCATAGACACATTCCTTCACACAGACGCACACACTTTCTCTCTAACACTTTCTCTCACACACACGCTTTCTGTCTTACATACTCACACATACTCACATACACACACTTACACATTCACACACACAATTACACACTCTCACACATAAACATACTTGCACATTCACACACACATACACACACACTGACACACAGTTCTGTCACTCACAGGACTGGCCACTCAGTGCTCACATACTATAACGATAATAAACCAAAAACTTTCATTTTTATGATAAACAGCATTTAGGAACCTGCGTATCTCTTTCCAGTGCTCCCCAAATTAAAGGCAGCTGTGTCAAAATGCTCTGAAGGATTGTGGATTATGCTGCCGCAAAGGATGGGTGCAGCATCAGAGCCGAGGAGTATTTAAGCCACAAAGATTTCGGCAAGAGAAATGACCATTTAAGCCCCTCAGTAGACAGTGCTCCTGTAGGCAGCAGGTCTGTGATAGAATCTCACATAACTCAAAGTTATTGCTTACCTCCAATTGCCAATGCGAGATTTTGGAAGTGCTCACAAATCAGAACTGTAATCACAGCAGCTGCAGACAGAGACTGGAGAAAATTTCACGATGTTGTGCAATACACATTATTCAAGTTTATCTTTATGTAGCTCTAGATAGGATGTGTGAGGAATAATAAAAACTGTTTGCATTGGCAAACAGATGGTGGGTGTTCAGTGTTAGAAGCAGGATTAGCTTTAAATTTATAAAAATAGCAAAAATTTAAAAATTATGTTAAATGTCATCTTTTAAGAAATTGCCATATTTGTCAATTACAGTTTTTACTTTACCTTATTTTTAAAAATTGTTGGTTATCTAAGGACAAATGCTACTTTTAATGAACACAGAATAAACAACTGAAACTTTTATATTTATGTTTATTTCATTTTTAGCAGAATAATTAAATTACATGGATTGTTCACAAATACATTTTATTCTTAATCATTAACCCATTTTTAAAAATAGTTCTTAAACTGTGAAAAATATTAAGTATAATAACATAACTAGTGGTTTCACTAAAATTTTGTTGATCAGTTTTGTGTTAACTTGATACAAACAAGGTTCAATGGGAAAAGGGACTCTTAGTTTGAGAAATGCCTCCATAAAAAGTCTCTATAGACAAGTTTCTCAAGCATGTCCTTGATTAATGATTGATGTCAGACAGCCCAGCCCACTCTGAGCAGTGCTACCCCTAGGGTGGTGGTTCTGAGACATGTAAGAAAGCAGGCTGAAACAAGCCACAAAGAACAAGCCAGTACACAGTACTCATGCATGGCCTCTGTGTCAGTTCTTGCCTTGAGTTTCTATCCTGACTTCCCTCTGTGATAAAGTATGATATGAGAGTTGTAAGGTGAAATACACCTTTCCTCTCCAGGTCACTTTTGATCATGGTGTTTCATCCCAACAACAGCAACTCTATTCGAGACAAAAAAAGAAAAATGTGTCATCCAGAAATGTGTGTGTGTGTATAACTGAAATCTTTAAAAGATGTTTACTCCATTCTTAGAAGAATAATATTAAATCATATAGTTTGTTCATGAACACATTCTATTCTTACTAACCCATTTCTAAACAAAGTTCTTAAATTATAAAAAATGTTTAATATAGTAATATAACTAATGGCTGTGGGAGTCTCTTCTGTATCCTGTGAATATGCTTTATTTCCATTGGTTAATAAAGAAGCAGCTTTGGCCTATGACAGGGCAGAATCGAGCTAGGTGGGTAAACTAAACTGAATGCAGGGAGAAAGAAGGCAGAGTCAGGTAGATGCTGTGTAGCCCCCCAAGAAGTGGTGAGGTAACAAATCATAAGCCTCATGGTAAAGTATAAAATAATAGAAATGGTTTAATTTGAGAGGTAAAAGCTAGCTAGAAATACACCTGAGCCATCAGTCAAACAGTGTTGTAATTAATATAATTCCTGTGTGATTATTCGGGTCTGGGAAGCTAAGAGATGAAAGCACAGGCTCTGTTTACATAATGGCTCTCAATGTTTGGCAATGTACGTCCCCATAAAGCCTAAGAAAGCTTAAGAAAGGGATTCTAGACCCACAAAAATGGGGTCAATTGGAATTTCTTGGTAGCTGTATTTTCTCAGATAGTCTCAGTTTGCTGGCCCCAAACAAAAGCATGGTTTCTTTAAGAGATGGCTTCATGGTTTGTACTGGCAGTACAAATGACTCTGGATTGTTTGGGTGGTCCTGCTACAAAGCACTTAAATGGGGTTTATTTAATGGAGACACAAACCTGCTTCATCCTTGGAGTTGGGGCAGTGAGCTTGGCTCACAGAGGCAGTGAATATACCTCCACCATGTTGGACATGGCAGAGCCAACAGACAAAGCCACAGCACTAGTGCGAGCCATGCCTGCTGAGCATTTAAAAAAAAGACTTTCCTGGTCAGAAAATGACTACAGATATGCAATAAGACAGATTCAGGCAAAAAAAAGACCTCTGAATGGGTCACAGTGTTGGGTAAATGTACATGGGCATAAGAGACAGAGAGAAAACAGTACAGACAGTCATAGATTAAAGAAGTAAAGATAATAAAATAAATAATAAAAAGTAATAGAGAAAAATATAAGCCACATAAAGATGGAATATACACAGAGTCTGGATTATGTGTATTATTGTGCTTTCTCTCAATTTTTTAACTGTTAATGAGTTAACTGCAGAAAAACATTTGACTTCAGGGGCTGCTAAGCTAAACCAACATATATATTTTAAAGGTATCTTGACTTCAAAATTTGAGTCTTAGAATATGTTACTTTGGAAAAGAGGCTCTGCTTTGTTTCCACCTCTGGTTTCCTTCTAGGCTGATGTGGCTTGATGGAACAAGACCCCCTGAAAGGTCTATGTGAACCCTAAAAATACTTTGCCCAACAAATACCAGGAAGCAGTTTGGAGAAAACAACACCCAACTTCCAAAAGTGGTTGTTTATAAATGCTTATTTTCATTTATAAGGGTTGGGTATAAATGGTTAATGGTCATAATCAATATTTTTCTTCAAAAAAGAGGGAATATAATATAGAAATGAAAACTTTACATCAATATGGACTTTTGGTTTATTGATACAAATTTGATGTCATTTTTGTTATATATATATTTCTACTCTTATTTAAGGTATTATGTTTGTGCAGCTCATTTTAAAATGTAATATATAATTAAAAATTACAGATTAATAGTCATTTTTAGTAGTCAAACTTGTAGTCATGCTAGTTAGGTTTTTTAGGTATGCAGAGAAATATTTCAGTTATAATCTTCAACACTTCAAAGATCTACAGAATATGGAATTTAAAAGGTTTTGAGATCTTAGACTTTTCTCTACAGTGAGGCGTATCGGCTTCTGGAAGCACTAATTACTTCAGAGATGTTGATGGACATTTAAGAAATTCACTGTGGAAGTTGCCTTCAAAGTTAGCCATTTGGGCAAGAAACTGTTTTTGCCTGGACTGCTTGACAGTATGCTATATAAACTGGATATGCAAGCCCCATAGGAAAAGGACTACTGAACTAGCCAAAAGAAGATGAGACAGTCCTTCAAGGTTTCTGCTTAATGAAAGAGTCTGCTAGACATTCTGTAGGACACAGAAGTAACTGACAAACTGCCAATATAGGTGAAACAGTTTTTCAAATTTCCTGCTTCACGGAAAAGTCAGTCAGATCCTATGACCTTCCCTGTAGACTGAAGATGAATGTCCCCTTGTTACAGAAGAACTGCATGACTGTCCAGGCAGTGAGGGTCTCTGTCAATTCTAGAGTTTTGAAAGTTGCTTACAAAGCTCTTCCTGCTTACTTAGGTAATATTATATCCTTCTGGGGTCTTTGATGGAGATGAATACAGATAGCAAAATTATAGTTTAATTAGATAGAAAAATTTAAACTCACAAATATAAAATCCATGATAGAATGTTTTTTTTAATTTTGCCAGATACAAATAGGCTAAATATCATAACTGCAGTTCTTTCTTGATACCTGATTTTCAATATATAATTTTGCTATGTTAAAGACAAAACTTTCCTTTTATATAGACAGTAAAGGGGAGATGCTGTGGGATTCCCCTCTGTATGCTGTGAATATGTTTAATTACCATTGGTTAATAAAAATCTGCTTTGGCCTATGACAGGGCAAAATAGAGCTAAGTGGGAAAACTAAATGGAATTCAGAGAGAAAGAAGGTGAAGTCAAGCAAATGCCATGTATCTGCTCAAGAAGCAAAATGTGAGGCAACAAACCACAAGCTTTGTGGTAAAATATAATAGAAATGGGTTAAGACATAAGAGCTAGCTAGAAATATGCCTGAGTTATCTGTCAAACAGGGTTGTTATTAATATAGTTTCTGTGTCATTATTCAGGTCTGGTCTTCCAGGAAATGAAAGTGCAGTCTCTACTTACAAATGGTTTCACTAAAATTGGGTTGATTAGTTTTATGTACATAAGATATAGATAGATAGATTGAGAGAGAGAGAATGTATAACAGCTGATGAATAATGAATATTTTTTTACTACTAATCCAAGCATCACTGGCCTACAACAAAATACCAACACATGAGCAATAGAAATTAAATTGTTTATGTTTACTATTTTGTCACTTGTCCATTTGTCATTGCCATAATATAGGTGTCAAATTGGAAGTGAGAAGATATTTTATTATCTAACAGCCAGTTAACACAACTCAGAATCTTTGCGAGTGAAATATATGGTTTTGCAGGCCCTCGTCTGTCCTCACACCAGGTGTTTAACATTAAGGATGGTTCACAACTAAGTGGCCAAGTTATCAGAAGTTTATTGAAGCCCCAAAGTAAGCCAAGAAGGACGGTAAGAAAATAAGCCATTCCTTGGTCATTCTTACTCTCAGATACAGCCACGGGAGCTCATGGGCTGTGTGAACCTGAGTATTAACCTCCATGGAATAAGTACTGGAAAGGACAGGTTCTGTCTGGTCAAATGTCTCAAAGAAGACTAGCCTCTGGAGTGAGGTAGTTTGTGTCCTCACTCAAGATCAAAGACTGCAAAATGGCACTGTAGAGCCAAGGACCTGCCAGAGTTTTCTGTACTCTGATTGGAAGGAGGACCTGTGTGTGATACAAACTCCTTCCTGGCCATGGCAGATGGTTGGCACAGATCCATGGTATGATGTTTATGATGACAAAAGCAAAAATAAAATAAAATAAAATTTCAAACTTGTTTATTCTGTTTGGGTTTTTATTTGGGGATTTTAAAGAGAAATGAATTATTCTTTCACTCAGACATGTGTCTCACTTTATATATACTTTTTGTGAACCTTGGTACATGTTTATAATTGTCTAGCTACTTTCTCAAAGCATCTTTGATTTTACCATATTCCTCACAAATAGATATGACTAAAGTCTAGTACATTTGTTCCCCATAATTTTCACTGTAATTTGAAAGTGGTTAAAGTTTTCATCAATTGGTGTAGTCAGTACTGTTTCTACATTCACCACATTTCATATTACTGTTCAGGGACTTGTGTTACCAAATAGTCATTGAGTGTAAGAAAATTTAAACAGAAAAAACAAAGACAAGAAGAAGGACAGATATGTTCAAAGTTGTGTAGGTTTATTCACTCAAAGAGCATGTCCACGCACTTCCCAGCAAGACACGATGTAAAAGGCATCATTCAGCCTCAGACTGAGGAACTTATTCTGGGTGTTTTAAAGGTGGCTAGCTAGTTCTACAAAGTGTTACCTTTTGTTAGCAATTTCCAAATGCATTAGTTACAGTCCTCCCATCAGAAACCATCCTTAGAAATAACATTGCACAGGACAGCATGTGCTTCATGAGAGATCACACATACAAGCCCCTGGGTTCAATCCCCAGCACTGAAAAAAAAATAACTAAGCCTTTGCAAAGCTATGACTTGTAGAGTTATGTTCAGCTCCATTCCTAGCTAGTAGCACATCAGTGTTTTTGTGTCTTCTGATACCAACAAAATGCTTTAAGTTAAAGTGTTTTAGAAACTGGGAGTGAATGAAGGAAAAATATTTTCCAATGTTGAAAAATACTTCTATCTAGTGGCATCTGTAGTGCATGGGGCAATGCTGGATGGCACCACCATTTTGATACCAGCTAGTTCCGACAGTGATAACTAGTGTGTTTCTCTAAGGAAGTTTCCACCTCACCTGTTTTGGAATTGCTCAGGAGATTAATTTGGAAAGAAACTTACAGCTCTGACATCAGTGCCTTTGAAAGTGAACCTTCTGAACCTGCGTTTACTTATGTTCCTCATATTTTATGGTTAAAAAAATTTATGTTTAGGTGATTCTTAAAAGTGCCCATGAATTAGAATCATGTGGGGAGATTTTGTGACAGAACAAATACTAACCCACCCCAGACTGATAATACAGAAACTCTGGGAATGGGCCCAAACATTGTGTGTTTGCAAAACTCCTGAAATAACTCTAAGGTGCATCAAGGCTGGGAACCACGCTTCAGACTTTACTTTTACCATGTTAGCCCAGCTGCATTCTGTGATGTCAGCTATAATCAGCACAGAAACAGCTAAGAGAGAGGATCAAGGAAAACAAGACACCAAATGTCAGAGTCAAAGGGAAAGAAAAACTCTGGGTAAAGCTCTTCACAGAATGGGCTTTCAAAGGCAGTCAACATCAAAGTCTGGTAACTGACTCTGACCAGGCCTGGAAGAGAGTGAAGTCAATGGAATCTCCATTGAGACTGTGTATGGTCCATAAATAATTTAAGTTGAATAAATGTTCTTATTCCTTGGATTGACCCATGACACACCTCATTGGGATTAGAAGAAGATAAAGGAATCCCTTGGGTTTTTTTAATTTATGTAATTTATTTATTTTACATCCTGACTGCAGTTTCCCCTCCATCCCCGTCAGTCCCTTCCTACTTCCCCTCTGTGCCTCCCACCTCCTGCTCAATCCATTCATCCTTGGTTTTTGTTCAGAAAGGGACAGGCCTCCCATGAGTATCAACAAAGCATGGCATATAAAGTTGCAGTAAGACTTAACACCTCCCCTTGTATTAAGGCTGGACAATGCAATCCAGTATGATGAGTAGGGTCTCCAAAGGCAGCCAATGCATTAGGGGCAGCCTCTGCTCCTGTTCTTAGGAGTCCCACAAGGAGACCAAGCTACACAACTATAACATATATAATAAAACTAAATGTTCATTCCCTGAAAGAAATAATCTATTTTTGCTTATGCTTGATGTGGGAGTCCCCTCTGTGTGCTGTCATTACCATTTATGAATAAAGAAACTGCCTTGGCCTGTTGACAGAGCAGAACTTAGGTAGGTGGGGAGGACAGAACTGAATGCTGGGAGAAGGAAGGGTGGAGCCAGAGAGATGCCATGGAGCCTCCAGAAGCAGATGCTGGGAATTTTACCCGGTAAGCAACTGCCACGTGACAATACACAGATTAATAGAAATGGGTTAAATTAATGTAAGAATTAGCCACTAAGAAGTTGGAGATAATGGACCAAGCATTGATTTAACTAATACAATTTCTGTGTGGTTATTTTGGGGCTAAGCTAGCGGGGTGGCCAGGACGAGCAAGTGGGCCTCCCCTTACATATGCTACTCATATAAAACTATATCTAATGTATTTCATAAGCTTCCTAATAACTATAGGAAAAATACTATTGTCCCACATTCAAGACAGTAAAACTGCATGGAACAAGCTAGGTGGTGGTGGCACATGCCTTTAATTCCAGCACTCGGGAGGCAAACACAGGCAGATCTCTGTGAGTTTGAGGCCAGCCTCGTCTACAAGAGCTAGCTCCAAAACAGTCAGAGCTGTTATACAGAGAAATCCTGTCTCAAAAAACAAAACAAAAAAGTAAATAAAAACTGCATATAGCAACTAAATGTTCTGTCCAGAGGTACATACCAAGAACAAAAGCACCACCTAGAACTTCTGACTCACATCCAATTTTCCTTACCCAATTAAAGGTCACTAACAAAACTTCCCCCTAAAAAAAAAGGACAAAGAAATTCTGGTTATGCAGTAAAATCTCACCTCCTGGCATCTCCCATCTGCTTTATATTTTATAATTGATTGTGCGACTGCCTCTATCCTACTGTTCTATACAAAGAGGGATGTATACTTCTGATTCACCTTTTTATCCTCATAATGCTCTATCCTGAAAAATGATAGGAAATCAATAAATGCTTCTTGGATAAAATGAAAATAAATACAGCATTTTTTTTAAATTTCAAATTATGAAACTTCAACATCAAAGAAAATATAGTCTTGCTGATCCCAGATTGACATCCTCTCTTCTTGAATACCATGCCTCTATATTTCTATATTAATAGTATTAATTATTAAGTATTAGTTAATCAGCTAAGATTCTCATAGGCTACTCAGTATCACATGGTCAGCCCTAAACACATAAATGGACAATATAATACTATCAAAGAAGTCATGAATGTAAGACTGGGTTGACATTGGGGAAGTTGAAAGTGGGTGGGAGGAGGGGTAGAAATGCTGTAAATATGGTGCTCAAATGCCAATTTATCAAAAATTGAAAATTTTTAATAAAAAAATTACTAGTCTTGTCAACCCAACTTTTAAACACAAATGAAATACTATCTTAACAAATTAGTATTTGGTGGGGTTGGAGAGGTTATGTAACACTAAGAATGTTTGAAAAGTGCATATTGAAACCTACTATTTTATAAGGTTCTTAAGAGTTGTGTGTATGTGTGTGTTCATAAGAGTCTAATTGGAGTTACCCCATACAAGAAATGATACTCCTCTTAGAAGCCATAGGTTTCCAAAAAGAAGGTCCAGTTCCAGGTATGAGATTCCTCAAGTTGTTAGTCAGGGGTGTCCCAAAGACCTGCCAAAACAATACAGGTTATTGCATTTTGTTACCCACAAGAACTTGATGATAAGATGTAAGTGTCAGAGTCACCCAGGTGGTCCTGATTTTGAAGGCAGTAAGTGGTTATGGGAAACAGCTGAGGCTTGACGCTGTGAGAGGCCAGAAGAGGCCTTTAGGGATGGTGCAGCCTTAGTAGCAGTTGAAGTTTCAGGAATGAAAGGGTCCACACAGAGAAGTTGAAGGCTGGCACCAATAAGAGAGCCTGGGAAAGTGCATCCCAGTTGCAGCAGAGGACCCCAGCAATTTAAGAGATGCTGTGGAGTGATGGAACGATGACCATGGGACAACCACCAAGGACAACAGTCGCAGTGGAGTGCAACCAGTCTAAGAGAAAGAAGTATGTTGCAGTCAACAAAGCTGAAAGGAGTTGGAGATCTGAAGAGTGTTTTGACATCAGACATGATGAAGCAGAATTCGGAATTTGCCTAGCTGGTTTTTGGTCTCGCTTTGGTTTAGTGTTCCTCACTAAGTTCCCTTCCCTACCTTTCAGAACAGTAATGTATATCCTGCGCCATTGTGTGTTGGAAGTATGTGACCTGATTTTTCATTTTGATTTTAAGGGGGATTACAGTTAAGGAATTGCTGAGTCTCACAAGAGACTTTGAACTTTGGACTTTAAAACAAGCTTATGACTGTGATAGACTATGGGGACTTTTGAAGTTGGGTTGGTTGCATTTCTGCATTATGATATGGCTACAAGTCTATGGGGGCCAGGGAGTGGAACATGGTGGTTTGAAAAAAAAATGAACCACATAGGCTCATAGGGAATGACATTATCAAGAGGTGTGGACTTGGAGTAAATGAGGCTTTGTTGGAGGAAGTGCATTACTGAGGTCTCATATGCTGGAGCCATGTCTAGTGTTGATGTGGGATTCTCCTCTGTATGCTCTGAACATGTTTTATTACCATTGGTTAATAAAGAATCTTCTTTGAACCTATAGCAGGGCACAATATAAGCCAGGTGGGCAATCTGATATAGAGAGGGAGTAGGTGGAGTCAGAAAGACTATGTAGCCACCTAAGGAGACAGACATCCAGGAACTTTACTGGTAACCACAAGCCTCATGGTAAAATATAAAATAATAGGAATGTGTTAATTTAAGATGTAAGAGCTAGCTAGAAATATGCTTAAGCTATTGTCCAAATAGTATTAAAATTAATATAGTTTCTGTGTGATTATTTTGGGTCTGGATAGCCAAGAACAAACAAGCAGCATCTGCCTAAAAAGTGTGACCTTAACTTCCTGCTGCCTGCTGATCCAGATATAGAACTTTCAGCTCCTTCTCCAGTGCCATGTCTGTCTGCATGCTGCAATGATAATAATGGACTGAACCTATGTAATTGTAAGCCAGTTCCAATTAAATGTTCCTTTCTAAGAGTTGCTATGATCATGGTGTCTCTTTACAGCAATAAAACCCTAACCAAGACATCCTATGAAATCTAACTTAAAGTAATGCTTACTACACTGCCTCTTTAAAATACCACTTGTACCCTTGAAGTTAGAGAATACAGTCTTGTCTCTTGAAACCTCCTGAGGACCGTTGAACAGCAGCAAATTCTTTTCCAAATCAGACCACCATTTGACAAAATTCTAACTTCTCTGTTTGGGCTCCATCTTGTGGTTCTCTGAATCCAGGAAAGTTGTATGTGATATTTAAGTTCCTCTCAGGAACTGAATTGTCTCTGAATTATTGGGAGACTGTGGACATTATCTCGCTTGATAATAACCCAAGGTCTGTTCTCAGTACTTAAGATAGTGATAATAGCAAAGATGACAGCGCCACATCTGAGGACTTTACAGTGTTGTCAGTTTCAGCTGGGGTCTTAATTCCAAGTCTATTAGAAATCAAAGGCAAGGAAAGGACACCCCAAACTCAAAACAGAATTTTCATATACATAAAAATAAATGATTTTTCTGTGAGTTAAGATCTTGTAGACAGTCTGTAAATTTTAGATATATAATCCTTTCTGATAGCAGTATCTATCCAAGATATTTGCTTCAACATATTGAACCTATTTAAAGCTGCTACCGCTCCTGAGTTTTTAGTCCTAATCAAACAACAGTAAAGAGACCTGAAAGGACAGGTCATGTGTGACAAAGGAATGAGACCATTGTCTTGAGTGGGTGGTATAAGAGACTGTATACCAGGTCAGGGACAAAGAACAACTCGGGACATGAGAAAAGGACCAAATGAAGGGAACTGTCGTTCTATGAAGGGACTGGAATTGAAAAGGCAGAAAAGATCAGACACTAATTCAGATGGGCAAACAGTGTGGGCTTAGGTGTGGTGTATCCTGAGGATGGCTCACCTCTCTGCAAACAGTGGGGGAAAAATCAAAGAAAACTGTAAATGTCAGGAAGAAATAAAATGTTGTCTAAAACTTTAAGACAAATATATGAAGGTTGATGGTAAGGAGTTTCTGAAATCTTAGAAAAGTGAATTTTGACTTAGATCTTGAACTAGTCTTCAAGCAGACCTGAATTAGTATCTTTACATAGTAGCATGTCTTGGCATCACTTGATACCAAGGCTTCACACATAATCTAATTTTTAGAGAAGAATGGAGTGGAAGCTGCAGATGAAGTGACCAAAATTGCTCAAAGAGAAATATGTCTGTAATTTGCAGAAGAAAGAAAGAGGGGAGAAGGAAGTGGCTTACTTCTGAGGTGGCATGAAATTCCCCTGTGGTTGGTGAGGCCACAGGCTTGCAAATGTGTGCTTTCTCAACTAAATAATGATAATCCTCAAAGCTATAAATCTACCATACATTTAAGGAATATTATATGAATATTGTTTGGCCTGAGAGTTGATGATGTTACAGTGTGCGTGCGTGTGTGTGTGTGTGTGTGTGTGTGTGTGTGTGTTGGCAAATTTCTACTGAGGTTAGTGTAAGTCTTGAGGGGGTACTTAAGTTCAGGGGAATAAAAATGAGGACTTTCATCTTCACATAAATCACAGAACTTGGGACAAAAGCCATTCAACCTAATTATACAAATCTTTTAAAGCATTAAAACACAAATTCTTTAGTTCTGAACAGTTTGAATTACTTTAATGTGAATCTATATTAATTCCAAAATTGCAGAATTAAGATAAATATCTTCTTTGCAAAAATGTATCAATATCCTGTTCAATTGTCCTTTTATCTTAAAATTAAATATGAAATGTAAAGTGTATTATTATGGGATTTAGTCAAAAGTTTTAAAATACTCCCCTAAATAAGCACTAAATGTTTCTTTTAATATAGCTCCATTATTTTACCTTTGACCTTGGAAATTATATTACTTGCTGGAATTAATCTGTGAACATGTGATCTGATTTTTCATTTTGATTTTAAGGGGGATTATAGTTAAGAAATTGCTGAGTCTCATAAGAGACTGGACTTTGGACTTTAAAACAAGCTTGAGACTGTGATAGATTATGGGGACTTTTGAAGTTGGGTTGGATGCATTTCTGCATTATGATATGGCTACAAGTCTATGGGCTACAAGTAGATTTTGCCTAGTAATATCAACTGCAATGATAGCTACTTGGAGCCTTGCATTAAGGAAGACCCCAATATTGCAGTCAAATTGGATGACAGGAAAGACTATAGTCAGAGGGTATATGATCCCTCCCAGGCTCTCAAATCTAGTACATTTTAAAATGCTGCAGTTTCATAAATAAAACACATTTGTTGGTTAAAGTTTAATTTTGTAAAACTTAGACTAAGACCTGAGAAATTACCTAAAGGAACACAGAGAGGAGTAAGAACCTAAGGCCTCTTTTTAGCACCACCCGCCCCTCAACTCCACAGCTTCTCCTAGGAACCCTTCTACAGGTAGAAAGAATTCCTTTTAAAAGTATTTCTTTTTAGATAAATGAGCCAACAGAATCAACATCTCAACAACATTATCATATGGTAGATACAGATAGATGTATAAAATTTGGCATTATCAGTGAGATACCACAAACATGTTAAAAAGAAAAGGAAGATTCTGGGACGACTAACTATTTTTGTTAGATGTCTCAGTTTTGAATAACTCAAGCCACATCTATACTCATTGCTATTCTCCAAACTTAATAAGTTATCCACACTTCTCTGAAGACCTCCCCCACACTCATCC
Organism: Ellobius talpinus; assembly: GCA_001685095.1. NCBI lineage: Eukaryota > Metazoa > Chordata > Mammalia > Rodentia > Cricetidae > Ellobius > Ellobius talpinus. Next base: position 3,335 of record LOJH01029206.1, on the reverse strand, counting down.
TCTTGGCCACTCACGGTCATGTGTACTAGACTGTCTGTCCAGGCTCTCCCTGTCCAATGGGTGTTCCTCAACCATCCTTGCAAGTATGAAAGAAGAAGACTTCTTCAACAGCTACTATCCCCATAAATCCCCTTCCCATGTGTCTATCCTACAGTCGTGAGTTTGTAGCTTATATTTAAACTAACAATGTGTTAGGTGAGAAAGCAAATATTCCAAGTCAACTACCCATAGATGTATGTGATATTTGGGTTATTTCTAAATAGCCAATGATGATTCAACCACCAAAAATAGCTAGTGTAATTTTAGATATACAGAAAATCCAGAATTTCTAGAATTAACAGGGATAGAGAAATATGTAAAATCTGTTCGTATTTTAGCCTCTACAACTTTGTTTTAGATTACCTCTTCAGCTGAAAGGCCCTTAAGTCATTTAAGCATATTATTTTCAACAAGCCTAAGCTTAACTAAATTATGCCAACCTGATAAATGGGATCAGACCTTCAGCTTCTCTTGTCTGTACTAACTAAAAACAGCGCAGTAATATCAGCTACAAGAGCCTGAAAGAAGGCAACGGACTACAAAGGCAGAAATTCACATCTTGCCTTGACATATGGCACATGGCTGAAAGACAAGGTTAGAAACTGAATTGGAATCATGGAGTGTCTTTACCCAAAGCCTAATTCTGAAAGGATAGCACTTGGTTTGATTGCATTAGAGTAGGACAGACAGTGAGGTATAATATGTGCTAAATACTTAATTTTAAATATAAATAAGTATAAAGAGAGATGGATGGGTGTGTGGACGGACGGACGGATGGATGGATGATGGATGGATGGTTGGATGGATGGACGGATAGATGATAGATGATAGATAGATAGATAGAT
>LOJH01029205.1:32824-44943 GCA_001685095.1 Ellobius talpinus | reverse complement strand
TTCTCCAAAGTAACATATCATTTGACTTAAATTTTGAAGTCAAGGCATTTTGATCAAACCTTAGTTTTCTTAATCTAGAATAAATCCAGAGCCTCTCACTTACTGTGGAAACAAAAGAAAAACCTCTTTCCAAAGTAACATATCTTTTGAATTAAATTTTGAAGTCAAGTCATTTTTAAAATATATAGGTTGAATTAATCTAGCAGCATTAATAATCAAATGCCTTTTAGCAGCTGTTGCTCCTTCCTCAGCAGTCAAACAATTCAAAGACAACACAATAACATGCAGTATCCATACTCTCTTTGAATTGTTCATCTTTATGTGCCTTTATTTTTGCTGTAAGAGTTTTCACTGCCAGTAGCCTTTAATTTACCTGCCCAGTTGGGTGTGGCCTCTTATACTATATATGCTGATGTAAAGCATGCATCTGGACTCTTTTTTGACAGCAGGATTTGGTTGCTGTTCCCCGTTCCAGCAGAGGACTGTGATCTGTGAGGCTACCCCTAAATAAATAACCTTTTATTATATTCAGTTCTGAGCTAGTGTGGGATTTCTTTATAGTGTCTTTCTTCATATTTTAGACCAATTTCTTTAATTTTTAATTTTTGATTATTTCAGACTGGATTTCTTTGTGTATCTTTGACTTTCCTGGATATCACCCTGTAGATCAGGTTGTCCTTAAAATCATAGAGATCCACCTGCCTCTGCCCCTCCCAAGTGCTAGAATTAAAGATGTGTGCCATCAAACCTAACCTCTCTCTCTCTCTGTCTGTCTTTTTAAGGACTTTATCCTTTTTCTTTTCTCCCAAGTCTACATATATTTTTAAATACACTCTAAACTATTTAGAGGTCTTCTTTTCCCTCTGAATCTATCATTACTGTATATCTCTCTTTTTTCTGAGCACACGAGTCTTTCATTTGCTAAGAATATAGCTAGGATTAAATCCATGGCTTTGGCAGCTGGATCTACCCCATTCCTTAGCTTTCTGAGGGTCTAGCTTCATAGTTGAGGTACTGGAAGGAGCCATGTTTATTTCCACAACTTTCTGAACTTTAAAAGTCCTTGCCACCACCAAGAAGCATATTGCCAGCTATTCATAAATACCATTTAACTGTTTGGTGGTGGGGCCTCTTAAAAGAGCTGTAATGTTTTTGCAGCTAAAGCTGAGTCAGGGAGCCTCTCTTAAATGAGATGCACTTACCTCTAGCAAACAGAACCCACCTGAGAAAATGCTACTAAGAAGCCATGCTTAACTTTATTCTTATTTGTGTCTAGAATTCCTTCCCAAACTCTCTCAGGCTTTAAGTGGATTTATTTGTCCACGTTGGCACCATTTGTTGATAGAGGTTTCTCTCCTGCCTGGTCCCGCAGCTGTTCAATCTCAAAGAAACATACATAGGCTTATATTAATTATAAACTGGTTGGCCTATTAGCTCAGACTTCTTATTAGCTCTTACATCCTATATTAACCCATAATTTTTGTCTGTATTAGCCATGTGGCTTAGTACTTTTTATTAGTGAGGCATTCTCATCTTGATTCCTCTGCAACTGGTGACTACTGCAGACTGAACCTTTCCTCTTCCCAGAATTCTCCTATTCTGGTTGCCCCATCTATACTCCTGCCTGGCTACTGGCCAATCAGCATTTTTATGCTGATGAAACCAATATAAGTGACAAACCTTTGCAGGGTAGAAGACCATTGTCCCACAGCTCATCTTCATCAGTAGGTAGTTACCTTCTACCATGAGAGGGCAACCAAGGGCAGTAACAACTTTCTGAAATGTTTTGGTGACTTATTGAACAATGGTGACAAACAACTTAAAAGAGCATTCCTCCTGTTTGGTGTTGTACTTTTTGTTTGATGGTCTATGACTCTTCAGGAGATGACTGTCAGGTGAGATAAGAAAATGTCATTTAAACTATATATGCATATTTATACACATACTTATTTACATTGTGATATTTTTACATTATTTGCTGCATACTTCCTTAAGACTTTTTCAGATGTCCTTATTGTTATTATACAAGATCTTTTTCCTTCTTTTGTGTTAATCTCTATCTTTCCAATCAGAGACTTATCTTTACCATTTCCCTGATTAGATCACTAGTACTCTATTATTCCTTTGTCTGTTTATTTCCTAACACCCTACTTCACCATGTTCCATTTATATTTTCCTCTTTTATGCAGTTACTCAAAGATTTGCTCAATCTGAAGATTTGAAGCTCAGAGTCATCAATGAAAGAACATGTGATGTTGGTCTTTCTGGGTCCTGGTTTCCTCACTCAATACAGTCTACTCTAGTTTCATCCATTTACCTATGAAGTACATTACAGCTGAATGATATTCTAATTGTATATCTGTATCACATTTCCATTGTCCATCCCTCATTTGAAAGACATTAAGGTTGTTTCAAGTAGCCATGGAGTAGATGCCCAGTCGTTTGTACATGTGTCAAGGAGTGGTATAGAAGCATCATATGGTAGATTTATTCTTTCCTTATTAAAATATGTGACTCACTGGGCCACACTCAACTTCTGAATGAGATGATTCTCTTGCTTTGTGTTGTTTGTTTATTTGGTTTTGTTTTGGATTTTTCTTTTAAATGTTGTTTTGTTTTGTGGGGAGAGATTGCAAAGGCAGAGGGTGGATGTGGGAGAGGGGCAGAGAGATGGGTGGGATTGAGATGCATGATATGAAATCTGCAAAAAATCAGTAAAAGATTTTTTTTTTAAAAAAAGAAATCTCTGCACTGATTTTTATTGTTACTACACCAGTTTACAATTCACTAACAGTGAATGAACATTGCCTTTCCCCACATTCTGTACTCCAGAATTCCTTTCACGTTATTGTGGCTAGTATGTGATGGAATTCCAAAGTTGCTTTAACTATAGATTTTCCTAGTACCTAATAATGATGAGGATTGTATGACATATTCATAGTTGTCTGTGTTCAGATCCCAGGTCCATTTGTAAACTTAGCTATGTTAGTTTTGTTATTTTTTTCCTGTTCTTTTTCTCTTATGGATATTAATCTCCTTGCAGATATATAGTTGACAAAGACTTTTTTCCCACTCTGTGGGCTTCCTCCTCACTTGGTTTTTTTCCTTTCCAGTGCTGATGTTTTATTGTTTGATGAAGTTCCACCTGTCAGTCGTTTGCCTTAATTCTTGGGCAAATGTAGTTCTTTTCATAAAGTTCTTTTCTATACTTATATCACATAGAACACTGCCTCTGCTGTATTCTAGAAGTTTCAGTATTTCTAGTTTAGTTTTTAGGTCTTTTATCTTGTGGAGTTAGTTTTTGTGCAACACAATAGTTTCAGATCAGATTTCATTCTTCTTCATGTGTACATCTAGTTTTCTCAGCATTAGTTTTTGAAGATGCTTTCTTTTCTCCAATTTATGTTTTTGGCACCTTAAAATTAAAAAAATAAAGGTGGTATAAGAGAGAAAGACTCCATGCAACAGAGTTCATGGGGAGGAGCTTTTATTAGGGGAAAGGGAACTTAAAAAGGTGGAAGTGGAGGGTAGGCAAAGGAGGGGGGAGCCTGGCCTCTGGGGATAGGAACAACAGAAAATAAGAGAAAGGCAGAGAGAGGGGGTGGGTGGTGGAAGAGACAGGGGGACAGGCAAAGAAGCAGAGAGAGAAAGAGAGAGATGGGAAGTGGGCAGGGCCCTTTTTACAGGGAACAAAGTGAATGTATGTGCACAGGAGGTGCTCTTAGTGGCTGTAGCCAAGGACTTAGCCTGTCAGAACCCCAAGAGTAGGCCAGTACAGATGTCTGAATACTAACAGCACCTTTGTTAAATATGAAGTTACTGGGTGTATGTGTACTCATGTCTGGTTCTTTGCTTTTGTTCCATTGTTTACATCTCCATGTTTGTTTTTGAGTTAGTAACATAAGATTTTTATTACTATGGACTTATAATGTATCCTAAGATCTAGAATGTTAATTACTCTATCATTTTTCATTTTATTAAGAATTGTTTTTTTTCATATCCAACGTCTTTTATGGTTCCAAATTGACTTTCTCTGTATCTGCACACACACACGCACACACACATACACATATACACTCACACACAGACATATTAATGCATATATATATATATGTATGAATATACACACACACACACATATATATATATATATATGTTGGGATTTTCATTTGCATTGCATTGAATCTCTAAATACTTTTGGCAAAATGGTCATTTTCATAATATTAATTTTATCATTCCATGAGCATGTGATGTCTCCCTAAGGTCACTCTTAATTTCTCTCTTCTGAGATTTAAAATTTTCAATTAGTCACTCTCAATTTCCTTTATAAGATTTATTGTAAATATCGTATTTTATTTGAGGCTATCGCAAATAGGAGTTTGCTCATGTTCTTTTTCACTGTATGTTTGCTGTTGCTTGGGAGTAGTTTGTCCATCCTTTTATGCTATGGTGGTGCCTACCTTTAAAACTATAGATGTATTTCTTTTTTTATTTACTATGCATACAATATTCTGTCTGTCTGTATGTCTGTAGGCCAGAAGAGGGCACCAGACCTTAATACAGATGGTTGTGAGCCACCATGTGGTTGCCAGGAATTGAACAGAGGACCTTTGGAAGAGCAGGCAATGCTCTTAACCATTGAGCCATCTCTCTAGCCCTAGATGTATTTCTTGTAGACATCAGATAGGCTTTTTGTCTCTTGATCCTTTCAGTCAGCTGATATATTTGGATTAGAGACATAAGGCCATTGCTCCCTAAAGTTATTATGCAAATATGTGTTATTTGTGCTTGTTGTACTGTTTATTCTTCTGTTGCTGTTTTCATTCACTTCATATTTCTTCCCCCAGTCTTTCTGTTATGCTCATTCCTCTTTTTAGCCCTTAATATAGCTTCCTATATTTTCTTTAGGGTTGGCTTGCTGGATATATCTTGTTTAGGATGTTTATATCATGAAAAGTTTGTATTTCTCCTTCACTTTTGGCAAATAATTTTGCTTAATAGATTAGATTTTGCTGACTGTCATAGTTTTTTAAGACACTGAATACATCAATTTAGCCTGTGGCTTTCAATGCTTCTGTTGAGAAATCACCCTCTATCTGACAGATTTTCTTTTATATGACTTTTTTTCTTTCATCCTTGAATATACTTCCTTTGTTGAGTATATTTACTTAGTGGTTTAACTGTGAAGCACTTTGGGGAGTTTTTCTTGTCTATGTGACATTCTTTGTGCTTCTTGGGTCTGTATGCATATGCCTTTCTTTAGTTTGTGGAAGTCATCTACTATGATCTTGTTGAGGATCTGTCTGGTCTCTACTGATGATTTGGGTCATTTCTCCCTCATCTACACCTATAGTTCAGGGCTTTTCTGTTTGTTTCTTTCTTTTTGATTTGTTTCCTTTTCATGGTGTCACCCATTTCTGTTTGTTCCCTTCCTGTGTTTAAACAATTTGTACTCCTTGCTTATTTGGTTGAGATATTCTATTTTTCTTCAAATACTAATATTCTATATTCCACATCATTCACCTTGTTAGATTTTCCTTTGAGTTTTCTGGTGCATTATTGGATTTTTAAATTATATCTTTATTTTAGCTTGAGTCTCATTCATTCTATCTTCTTATTAGATTCCATTCTCAAGTCTGGGATTGTGTTTGTCATTTTTAGCAGCCATATGGTTGCAATATTTTGAGCATCACAAAGGTGTTTATTTTCCCTAAGGTTTTTTTTGATGTTTTGGGCTTTTTTTGTGTTTTTTTAAACTCCTTGACTTCTTTGATGATTGCCCTTTTAAATTATTTGTTCTAGGGTCTATCTAGGTAGTTTTTATTAACAAATATTTCTATAGGATGAATAGGTTTTGGAAAAAATGTACTATATTGATCTTTAACATTGTATGTATTTTTGTGATGAGATTTGAGTATTATGAATCTCTTTTGTTAGTTCTAGTGAAAGCAGAAATAATCTAGGTAGATTGATTAAAATGTACATAAAATACTTATTAGATAATTACCTAAAATGACAACTCAAATCCTCAGTATTTACTGAAAATTGTTACTTGATAAAAGCATTAAGTATGAATTATATCCTTCAGATTGCGTGACAAACTGGAAACATACATGTGTTGTGAGAAAGATGTACAAAATGTAAGCAGAGAAAGGTCTGCATCTTCCCGGATCTGGGTATCTGCCTGAGAAATAAGGCAGGACGTGATCCTAAACAAATGTCTTTGTGTAATCTTAATAGTGCCATACATAACAACTTTATCTTCACTTCTGACTTGTGATGTTTGTCTTCTGGTAGAGTGAACAACTAATGAGTAACCAAACATGAACAATTTAGCATTCGGTTATGGACTCATTTGTACCTCCCTCAAATCACATGGCATTTTGGTAACGATTCTCTACAGAAATAGAAATATGGGGTACACACAGGAGGGAATTTATTAAGTCAAAATAGATTAAAAGCAACAATGGCTGAATCCTACTCAAGAAGCTGGTAGTTGGTGTCGATGAAGCTGAGTGCTCAGCTTATGGAGCAGGTCTACAACTGCTGTCTTGCACTGGCGAGGCCAACAACTCTGTAGTTGCTCAGTCCAAAGGCTGAGGAAATGGTCCTGATCTGACTCTGAAAACTTAGAAAATGCCTGGAGAATTTCTGGCTCATAGTCAGAGATGGAAGTCTGGAAATTTGGGTCTGATGCTATAGAAAGAATTAGCAGCAGCAGCAACAGGATAAACCAACTGAGTAGTCTCTCAAGTCAGAATAATTTCCTTGGTACATTTTACAACTGAATTATTTATCATTAAATAATATTATCATTAATATAAATATTATCATTAATCATCAGAAGTTCCTATGTATGTCCATATGTATACATACATATATATCTGGTTCACATCTTTGCAAGTGAGGAGGTCTACAAATATATTGTTTATCTTTTCATTTTTATAATATATTTAGTTATGATTTTCAAAATTTCAGGTATAGAAGATCATTGGAAGAATTAATTTATGGAATTAATTTGAAGGAAAATTTGAGGCATTGGTAGTTTTCCTACCTGAAAAATAATCAATCAGTTAATCTATGCAAATGAGCAGTGAACTGATCAGTGAAAAGGTGAAGTTGAGCAGCTTTGTCATGCTGTACAAGTGGAAGACACTCAGCAGGGATCTCCCAGTGAGCAGAAAGCTAGTAAGACGGAAAAGTGAAGGAGTTCTACAAGACATAGAGAATGCCATTGACATGGTAGAATGTGACTTTATAGTAATTTTCTTAACTTTCTGAAGCTGAGCTGAGCATCCACAGCAAAAGGGACATCACAGTCCAAATTGAGATGAGCTGAGAATCTGAAGGGAAAGGGACACAGCATACACTGAGATTGCTTCTATCACTAAGCCTTTTAAGAGGCTTGATAAAAGGGACATCCAAAGTCAAGGAAGCTTACATGAAAGTTGGCAAGAGGTGGTCAGAAAGTAGCATGGAGTGGGGGCACTGTTGCTCCACCAGAAACAACTGAACCCCTCCTCCAATTCTTATGTTCAAATGCCATTCTCCAATACACAGAAAGAACCTATGGTGGCATAAGAATAAATAGTGACATATGGTGGTAGACACTAATATAATATAATTAGTGCCTCCTTTAGAATAATAAGAGAAACCAGAAAGTTCTCATTCTCTCTCATGACTCTGAAATTTCAGGAGAGACCTTCACCACATGTTGGCCTTCTGTGCACTTTGGTCTTGGATTCTGGGCTCCAGAATGTTAAAGTACAAACTTATGGTATTTAAGTAGTCTGTCTATGACATTGTTTTATGACAGGGAAGATACACTAAGACATACAGTAAGGAAAATGTCCCATCTCCAGCTGACAGGTCTCAGCATGGACCATACATCCAAGGAAGTGTCCATCTCCTGCAGGCCCTTGATATAAGCAGCTGAAAGTACAGGACAGGCTTCCTGAAACCAAAGCACAAATGAACAAAGTTTCCTTTGTTATAAATGGTATCTGCAATGGCTGTAGATATCTGTTATTTTGAAATTTTAAATTTTATAACAGTAAATTAAAAATAGAATATTTAAACAGCATCAATTAATATTTCTAATATTCAGAAGTTTTTAATTCTGAAAGTACAATGGTTCAGGTCTTGCAGAGATATGTTTTTGATAAATTCATATTATGCTGCTAAATTTCAAGACTGAAATTTCTGACTACTCTCTCAAAGCCCATAATACATTGTAGGGATAGATACTTGGAGTTCCAATAAGGGAAAATTCTGTGAAAAATGTTTGACCATATTTCATATTTGCAACTAATTTTTGAATTATATGTGATGTCTTAATTTATAGTATATTTGGTACAATTTTGTGTTTCCTGGTGAGGATTAGGCTCTGGGGAAAATTTTCAGACTTATTTTAGACCTTTTTCTAACACATATTTTCATAAAAAATTCTTTTGTTTACTTTTTAACCAGTGGTTAAACATGCATAAAAGTAAACACACAGACAACCAGTAATAAAATAAGATTTATTCCAAAGCCATGAAAACCTTAGGATTTAGTGTGCAGGCTGGTAACAGATTTGTGGTGAATATGTTTTGAATTTCAACTGGCTGCAGAGGATGAAAAGTCGCCACACACTCCAGGCCACAACACTATGTTCAATGAGAAGTCACTGTGCACTAATTCTTATGACATCAAATGTTGGTCGAAGTTACATCATGTCCTAAATTCCAAAGCCAATCTCACAACACCAAGGCAATTTGGTAAATTTCCATCAGAGTTCACAAGAATCTTCTGTAATGTGCTTGTCCCCAGGTTCTTCCTGGAATCTGTCGCACTGGATTTCTGTCACATGAGCTACACTGGCGCTACAACTACAGACATCTTTCCACAGCAAGGTGACTTCTGTTGGTTTTGGGATCCCTAGAACACCACATTTGGGGGTTGTATTTAAGTTTTTCTAGAACAGGGCTGTGAACACAGTCTCTGAGTATGTTTAAAAAACATCTCACTTGGCTGGTGATTTCAGTCTCAGGTCTGCCTGTGTTACAGCTGCCTACATGGTACACTTATAAGCACCCGAGCAATATAAGGGTGAGTCTTGACAATTTTGCATAGAGGTGTTTTTCCCATTTAAGGGTTTATCTTTGATACTCAATCACAATGTAAATGCATCTTCTATGATAAATCTTGCTACACTTGAAGAGTTTAATATTTATCTGACTGCCTTGTAAATATCCATCAAAATCAGGAGAGGTATGATGACCTAGGCAATAAATTAATTTTAGTGTGTTGTTTTTATAGTGTATACAACTCAGGACTTTAAGCACTAAACTAGTAAAATTAGGAAAAAATAAGACAGAGCAGGAAAGAATAGCAAAGTTTAAATCTCATGTACAATGTGCAATATTGAATTTTAAAATGTTGGATAATTTAAGAAATTTGAACTTTCTGGGAATAAGCAAAATCCTAGAAGAGGGATAGAAAAGGGACACAATAAAGAGGGTCAATGTAATACAATGTGAATTAAGTTGTTTATCCATGAGAAATCCAAGTGGAAAACTCTTCTGTATCCCTCTGACTTCTGCTAGAGCCTCATCATTGTTCTTTTTCAATGGAAGAGCACAGAAGTCATTCATTATCGTGGCTCTTCCCAGCGACACTTGCTCATTTATGCTCCTGTGGTTTGTATTGTATTGTGCAGGTTCCACCAAAGTTTTCTGACTCTGTGCAAAGGTCTGTGAAGAGTCAACACAGCAAAAGAACTGAAGGGATTTCAGTCAGGGCAGTCAGGGCACAAGAGCCAAATGTGTTAATGGAATATCTCTGTCTAACTGAGCTTGATGCTGGGGGCAGATGCATCCAGCAACCTTAGGTCTACAGAGCAGAAACCCCTCTGCAGAGCCTTCAAAGTCTGAAGGTCTCCTGTGGCTGCAAAAATAACCATGGGTAGGTCACAGAGCACCAAGCAAGCTTTTGAGTTTTCTCATGTCTTTGACCGAGAACTTATGTGTGCTGAGTGGTCCAGCGGGCAAGGCCTTTTATCCCATTATACTATACTATGGATACATGAAACCAACTTTAAAGTTAGTCTTAATTCAGTCCCTTCAATTTTTGATATTCTTGTTTTTTTCCTTTGTTTCAATAACTTTGCAGACTATATTAAATAAAATGTTCTATCATTCTCTCTGTATTAGAGGATAATTTTATGCTATTATTTTTACAATTATTTTTTTCTGAGTTTCATTATTCGGAAATGAAAGCCCAATGTGGCTAAAGATTTGAAATATAACATAAATATAAACTATATCCTCCCTGAAATTTGTGGCTGTTTTATTTTCATTGGCAAGCAGCATTTTATTATTCTAAGAAAATGAATTCTAGGCATTTGTCTTGATTTATTTTAAGACTAAGAAAGAAAAAGACAGTAGCATGAGCTCCTAACATATAGAATGTAAGTAAATGGATATATTTCCTATGATATTAACCAATTTATTAAAAATATCCATGTTAAAAACAAAAGTGCTAATGCCTCCCTGATTCACACACTCATCATGAGAGTTAAAGCCACTGAAAGGATGCATAATATATTTCAGCTCTTTCCACGAAGAGATTAGAGAGGATCCTTCCCAATCATTGGGAAAAAATAACAGAAAAGGTTTGCATTAATTTAAATCTTAGGAAAATAGCTCATTTGGTGTGTGGCAATTTATTTACAATCAAGTGTTAATAAAGATACTATCATCAGAATACATTGGCTAAAACAAGTCTTCTCCCTCATATTCTATAAGTTCATATATGTCTTGCTGTATCACGATGACCAAAGTATTTTGTATATTTTTATCAAATGCACATTTTTAAATATTTACATTAAAATTTTATTCATTATTTTGTGTAAGTATATGCCACTTGGTAAGCAAAGAAGCCAGAAGAGGGCACCAGATTTCTTGAACTGGAGTTCCAGACACTTGTAAGATGCCTGCTATGGCTGTTGGTGACTGAATTATTTTTTTAGAAGATCTAGAACAAAAACCAAGAATTTTTTCCAAAATACATCATTTGGCTCTCATTTTGTAATACCAGGAGAATTGTCTTGAGTCGCCCCTAGCCAGAGGAGAGGTCTCATAAAGCCCTGAAGGCGACCTTAATGTTCCCACTATTGCCTGAACCCTTCTTCCCCGTGTCATATATCTAACCCAATTGATGAAACACTGTGCACTAGTGTCCTATGTCACTATCAACTGAAGTATTCTTTTAATTTTGTTTCATTTTTCTTTTTAATTTTAAACATAATTATTTATTGATTCTTTGGAAATTTCACATCATGCACCACAAATCTCGCTCATCTCACAGATCCTTCCTAACTGTACATCAACCGTACAGTATGCCCTCCCCAAATTAATTAAAAATAGAGCAACCAAAAATAAAAACCCATCTTTCTCCTCCATCTTTCCAACACCTCTTCATTCATCCTGGTGGCATATGAAGCTGTTGTGGGTCACACAGTATACTCCTTTTGTCCAATCAGTCCCAGCTTCAAAATATTCACTGCAATGAGTCACTGGTCTGGTTTAAGGCCCCTTCTTTCTGATACACCACCATCACTGGACTGGACTCTCTTTGAAACTATTTTCCAATATCTTATTGTTGTCATGAGTCATGGAAATGCTTTTATTACAGTTCTGTAGGACCAGTACCTTTCTGCACTCCAGCAGCTCAAAGATGGGGCTTCTGTTAGGGTAGGCAAACCCAAGGCCCAGCATGTGGATCTGGGTGGTAGTTTATTTGGTCTTTCTAGGCCATTGGGACCAGTCCCTCAGATGAGGAGCAGAGCAAGTTCTCCTAAGTCTATGCCTTTGGGGCCAACTCTCCAATACTTATGGTGCAGGGTCGAGCCATCTCTCTGAGTGCTAGGGTCAGCTCTCCCATGGGGTGTGGTGGTACCAGCTCTCCTGCTTTGATGGCCAGCAAGAGGCAAGACCAAGTATACTGGGACCAATGAGGGACAGGACTGGTTCAGCCTTGCTCTTGAGTTTCAACATGCACAGTTCCTATGATCCTCTGCAGCAACATGAGCCATGTGCATCAGACCAGACCCTGGCTGCTGTTGAACCAACCATGGA
>LOJH01029205.1:17588-29435 GCA_001685095.1 Ellobius talpinus | reverse complement strand
CTCTCTCTCTCTCTCTCACACACACACACACACACACACACACACACACATAATTCATTCCATACGTTGCTTCTGTTCTCAGACTTGGCCAGAGAAGCCTTTGCAGTGAGCATCAGTTAATGCAGACTCATAACTGTCAAGCACGGGAAATTAAGTGACTGTTAAGTGCTCAGTTCTAAATGGGACATCTATACCACTCACCTCCCCAAAACACAAAGAACATTATGGGAAACGGCAAATAAATGATATAGTTCTGGAGGCTGGGGGTACAAAATGGGTGTTGTGAAATGCTTTCTAATCATGACATTCATGAATTCACTGCAGCTGTGTGTACCTGCTTGCACATGATTTCCCCAAGGTCAAACCAAGGTCGGCCAGCATTCTACCAGATAGCACTAACTGAACTCAGGTGAGAAGGCCTACATGGGCTTATATGATTGAATGTTGAGTTCCCACTTGGTAGACTGTTTAGGAAGGATTAGGATGTGTGGCCTTGCTGGAGCAGGTGTGTCACTGATGATGGGCTCTGAGATTTCAAAACCCCACATCAGGCTCAGTTTCACTCTCTCTACCTTGAACTTATGAATCACATGTAAGCTCTCGACGACTTCTCCATCACCATGCCTGCCTTCATAGTCCCTGTCATGATGATCATGGTCTCATGCTCTGAAACTTTAAACAAGCTTCCAGTTAAATGCTTCCTTGTATAAGTTTCCTTGGTCATGGTGTCTCTTCACAGCAATAGAACACTCACTAGGAAATGAAGTGGAAGAGGAATCTTTAAGGTGTATCTCAGAGACTGAGAAATTTGAGTTGGGTGTGCATAAGCTCAAAATACGCTGAATACATGTATAAATCAGCCAAAAAATAAATAAGACATAACCTAAAATGTTTAAAAAATAGGAAATGCTGATAAAGAGTAATATCGAAGGAATTCAATCTAACAAGGAACATTAGAGAATAAAATCAATTTAAAAATCAAACCAGTTTTAAAAAAAAACTGAGTCTCAATTATTTTTCCAAAAAAAGAAGATAATGGAAAGAGAGCAAAGATAATAGATATGTGGAAACATGTTGGAAAAAATAGTTTTAGACATCTTGAAAAACGCTTCTAGCATAAGTAAAGTCTAAAGCAAGCATGAGATGAAAACTCTGGACTCTCTGAATGTGGCTGACAATGAGGGATGACTGAGAAGCCAAGGACAGNGATGCTCACCTTCCTAGACCTGGATGGAGCGGGGAGGACCTTGGACTTCCCACAAGGCAGGGAACCCTGAGAGAGGGGGAGAGGGAGTGGGGGGAGGGGAGGGAAATGGGAAGAGGGGAGGAGGTGGAAATTTTTAATAAAAAAAGAAGAAAAAAATAAAATAAAAACATTTTATGTTAAAAAAACTTCATAAGCAAACTAAAAGGTCATACCACATCATACTTGAATGAAAGCGTGCCACACTGAGATAGTCTTGACAAGACTAAGACTATAAATTTCTTCTTTAAAGAAATATTGATACAACACCCAAATATTGGCTACTTTTTTGTACAGATTACAAAATGTCAGGAAGCTTTGGCATGCTATCGCTAGTGTTTTAAGAGGAAAAGACTGTAATTAAAGTGCTCCTCAATTAGCTAACTCAGCTTTCACTTGAGATGGCAATAAAAATATTCTTTCATAAGCAAAAGCTGTGAACTGTATTTATCACCTAACCATTATGGAAACAAATGACAACATTGTATTTCAGATGAGAACAGAACTGAGAATTCAGGATTGTGGGGCTGGCAATATGGCTGCCCATCACTTAGAGCTGCAGCTTGAGGGTCAGTGATGGGATGCTCTCATCCAGGGAAAAGTCAGATGCTGGGTTGCAATCCTGGCACATGGAAGCAGAAAAGGAGATCCTTGGAGCGAGCTGTTTAAGCAGTAGGAACAAGTCAGTGGCACCAGACTACAGGAGACACCTGCTTTAGAGTATAAGATGAGCAGCAGGCCCAGAAGACAATGTTAAACTGTGGCTTCCCCTAGAGTCCACACACATGCATACACACACAGCCACACTGTACAAGCATTTACATACATATACACAAATGCCCCCACATAAAACCATATGCACACACACCAAAAATTTATGAAAATGGAAAGAGTGATGGGTAAAGCAAAGGGCACTTTGTATTTACTTTGCTTTCCAGGAAATACACCAAAAGAACTTATCTGAAACACAGACAAATATTTTAGCATAAGGATGTATATTATAGTACCACTTAACTAACAAATTCACCATTTAGATATAAAATGCTACCCAAAATCTTTACAATGGATTTGAAGGATATGTATAAACTTATAAAATAGTGCAGAACAGAGTACAGAATTAGCAATGTAAAATATAAAGCCCTAAGAAACTTTCATTTAGACAATCCACTATACTTAAAAAGAAATGTAAATGAAAGAAATATTAACTTCTTAAGACATATAAAGAAACTTAAGGGTGTTTTTTTGAGGGGGTTAAATTTAACCATAAGTAGTTTCTCTAAATTTTCTTCCCTAAATACAGTAGAGGTAGGGTGGCAGGAGGAATTACCACCAAAGCCTACCTTCAAATGCTAAGAGTACAAGTCTTTTCCTCAGCCAATTTTTTTTGTCATATATTAGTTCTTTCCATATTCTCTACGGACAAAATTACTCTGGCCCCTCATTGAAAGGAAAAGAACCATGGGAGCATACTGAAAGAACAAGAGCTTTAGCAAGAATGTCCCAAACCTTGTAACATTCCCAGATGGCTAGTTCAATGAAACTTAATTTCCATATCGATTTTCTCTTTCATAAAATTAAGAGGTTAACAATATCTCCTTTCTCCTTTATCACTACAATGAAGAGGCAGCAAGGTATTTTGAAGGGGTATATTTTCATATAATGTTTTCAGAATGGCTCTCTTCTCTTGGAGGGATGGTTTGGATTGTGGCTCTGAGGTGCAGCAATTGTTCTCAGCTGTAAAAGGAGTCAATTTGCTTACTGAGGTGTCCTTAGCAGGTTGCAGTGCCTAATTTCCAGGGAGGGCAAGGTAGAAGCACACCAATGATAGTCAGAGACTCTGACAGCTTTAAGGAGAACAATGTGGGCAGAATCTGAAATGCTGCCACCCAGGAGTGGTCTCTTCCCTATTCACTAAGGCCTGCACAGGGTCAGTAGAAAAAAAAACTCCACAGAAGGAGCAGCAGTCAGGCATTCTCAGCATCTGAACATACAAGTGCTTAAATGTAGAATGGCCGAAGGTGATTGTCTAGTCTTCCTCAAACCTCAACCAGACTAAATTTTGCAGCTTTATACACATCGGGGTTCAGACTCTTCAGACTCGATTGAGCACAGAACAATGGAACACAAGTTAAGGCAATGTGTACTCCAAATGATGTGCCCAACCTGAGAAATGCTTCCAGTTGTAACCCTTCTCTTGTTGTGCAGGTATCTGTGCCAATCACCAATGGCACACTTTGAAAGGGAAAGAGCAAATTGATGGCAACAGTACCTAATCGTGCAGACAAGGCATACCTATCCCTTATAAACACTTCAAGCTTCTCACATGCAAAAACTGAACTTCGATAATGTTAGACAAATAGTATTGCTCTAACTAAAGAGATACCCCATCAGACCATAAAGCAACAAAGCAAGAATATATATATATATATACACAATAATATTTATATACAATAATATATATATATATATGCACAGTAACATTTTTGACCAAAGCATGCAGATTTCAAATAGAATGGGGGCATTTGCATAAAAGCTTGAGACACAGGACACTGAGTCAGAGGCAAAGTGAAATTGAGGTGTTGATGCTTAGCATGCATAGAGCAAAGGTCTTTCCATTTAATTTTCATTTGTTGTCCTTATACTCTATTATCAGTCCTGATGGACTTACACCTATCTGGAAGTCAAAGGGAGCATCATGTAGCCAGCTATTTCCTTAGTGCAATGTCATCATCTAATGAGCCGCATTACCTGAAAAACCAAACAAAGCTAATATACTCACCAAACACTTCCATGTCTTCCTTGTAGCATTTCGTTAATTTCACTTTTTTTTAAAGCAAACTAAACTTTAAGAAAGAGGAAATTGAGTGTTCTCTTTATGACTAATGATCCTCCTCCTGTTACACTGAGGGTTCTGTTCTCATGACTGCAGTCAGCTTCCCTACAATGATGAAAACCAGTGGAAATTTAGGTATTCCTTAAACTAATGTTTTCACCAGCCTTCAGCAACACTCACCATTTTTTTCCAATTCTAAACTTTTCATTGTGATTAGAATAAAATATCAGTTTGTGCTCAGCATAGTCTATGAATGAAGGTCACTTCCTGCATTCTCTTCTGCCAACATAGTCAGATGCAATGGATTATACCATAAAACTGTGACATTCAAGCTATGACTCTGTCATGTCTTAATGCTGAACTATGAAGCTGTTTCCTTATTCCTTCCCCAAGTTTCTTAATTTGTAAAATGGAGAGAACTGGAGTATTTTATTTGTAGATTTCTTGAGAATGTCAATGAACAACCATGTTTACACATACTGAAAGTTCTATTATACAGTTGTTTCCTGCTTTTCCTTTAAGTCATTTCCAACCACAAAGGATTTTCCTCTGTTCATCATGCTGTTTATTCATATTGCTTCCAAGCTTTATTGGCACTCTACCCATATTCTTGCCTCAGTCTGGAACGCTTAGTTCTCCAGTACCTTCATTTCTTACTGACCTTGCGTCCAAACAGGCTTTCTCTGACTACTTTATCTAAATCAGCTACTTGCTTTGATGATTCAAAGGTCTTCCCTTCTTTTCCTACACAGAACATTATACAATTTGTTCTTGCTCTCATGATGTATAATGTTTTCTCTCATGAACTATTGGCTTTGTGAACTTAAAGAACATGTGATTTATTCCTCTAGAATCAGCACAGTGTCCAAAATATACTGGGTTCTCAATAAAAGTTATTATATAAATGGATGAATTAATTAACTGGGAACATGCTTTTATACCTAAGGTTATTCCTCAAAGAACAAGTCATCATAAAGACAGACACAGGAGGAAGGGTGCAAAAACTGTGCCCCACATGAAAGCTTTATAAAGAACAAAGATCTAGTAGATGGGTAGGATTACCTTTACAGGAGTTAAAGCAATTTTTGTTTAGATAGCAGTATGCCATCTAATAATAATAGCAATGCCAAGCTTTATAAGCATAGTTAAAATTATATCATTAATGTTCATAGAATCTTTGTTAAACTTAGAAATGATTTATGTTTCAAACCAGTCTGAATTCACTGAATACAAACAAATAATACCTTATGCCTAGGACTATTTGAAATGTGTAGATGAAAAATGTGGATGCTTAATAACTACTGGTTACTTATTTAATCAGCAGCTCCCTTGAAGTGGTCCTCTACTTGTAATTGCTGCAAGTCTAAATGATTTGTCTCTAATTTTCTATTTTGATGGACATAGTCCTGCCAAGGAATGTTGGCTTCAACTTATGACCAGGCACAGCATACTTTGATATTTTTGTCTTTTACCCAATATGTCTATAGTTTTCTTTCTCACCTTTAGTGATTTACTATTTAACTGTGGTTCAACATTTAGAAGCACCAACCTTAGTAAACACACTGCTGCCGTCAAAGTCTTGAACACAAAGTTGTCAATTCAAGGGTATATCAGAGAGTTAAGAGTTAATTATATACAATCCCTGACTTCATGCTAAACTTATTTCACTGAAAGCATTTTATAGACTAGATTTTGCTTCAAGGGTTACTTTGGTGAGGTCAGATTAGATAGAATAAAGTTAGGAAATGTGCCTTCATAAAACATAAGGAACTTATTCTTTCTGGTTTCCTGACAGAGGGAGAAAAGACAAAAACATTTCAGACATGCATGATAAATATTAAGCCAGAGCAGTGGCACCATTGTAAACTAAGTCTTTAGCACTTGTCCTGGCTTCTAACAACAATGAACTGTAAACTCTAAGCGAACTAAGTCCATTCTTTTGCATGTTGTTCTTAGTCTGTGTTCTATCATAGTAACAGAGAGCAAAGATACCACAGAGTGGGATATTGTTGTGATAGTCCTGAAATTCTTAGGGAAGAGAGGGGGTATTTGTGGAAATATTTGGCCTAGGAAGCCCATAAAGTGCTGAACGCTTAATGGGCTGTCCTATGAGAGCTTAGATAATGAGAAGCTGAGACATATAGATGAAAGAGGCCTGGGTTTTAGAGTTCTTCAAAGACTGAACTGGGGCTGTCTATGTGATATTTTGTATTAAAAATCTGGAAGTAACATCTTTGTTTTACTGGGACAATAATTTCTAGTTCATTACAGGTAAAAAAAAACCCAATAAACAAAACAAAAGAACAACAACAAAACAGCGACTAAGAAGAGACCAGAATTGTTGAGGCCAAATCTTCTGGGAAGCCTCTCCTTAATGACAGCTCATAGAAATTACTAGTCAGAGTGGACCAAGCAAGGCTCCATCTCAAGCTGTCAGCTGAAACTGATACGTGTAAGACTCTGACACATGGAACAGGACTCATGATAACAGCTGAGGCTGAGGCTTGGCACTGCGTGGCAGGGTGAGAGTCTTCCTAAGGAGAAGCCAGGGAGAGCATGGTCAAACTCAAGCCTCAGCTTCAGTAGAATGACACACACTGGAGATGCCAAGAGTGTGGGATGACCAGCTAACAAGAAGACTGAACAGGTGTAGGAAGATAGCCTGAGACGCCTAAAGAAGTGGTTTGTGCTATAGATGACAGATTTAGAGAGGTAGGCAAGCAAACCCTTTGGATCCCAGAAAATCATGAGTGAGTCCCAGACATCAGAGATATTTGCGCTGTTGGATCTTGGTTCTACTTTGATCTGATTCAAACTGTGCCCTAGTTCTTTCTTCTTGGAATAAGAAAATATATAATTCATTTTAGACTTCACAGAAGCCCAAAGTTAAGAGATTTTGGACTTTTGAAGAGGCTTAGACTTTTAAATTGCTAGAATTGTTTATACACTGCAGAATTTTTTAAATTGAGATTGTGTTTTATATTATAATATTAAAATTAAATATTGATTCTAACAAAAAAAGGGTATGGCGTAAAGTATTGAGCCTGAATATTATAGTTGAGAAGGTTCAGAATGCCATTTTTTATAAGCTTGACACAAACCTATACATAACTGGGAAGAGAGACTGTCAATTGAGGAATTGCTTCCATCTGACTGGTTTATGGGGATATCTGTGGTACATTTTCTTGATTGCTAACTAATTGAAGTAGACCCAGTCCACTGTGGTGGAGTCATCCCTGGACAGATGGGCCTGAGCTCTATGAAAAAAGAGTAGCTGAGCAAACCAGAGAAAGCAAGCTAGTAAGAAGCATGACTCTATGACCTCTCTAGGTTCCTAACTTTATACCCTGTTCCAGCTTCCCTTAATGAAGGGCTATGATCTGTAAGCCAAATAAACCCTTCCTCTCAAATGATAACTTTCATCAGTGTTCAATCATAGTAGCAGAAACCAAGTCAGGATACTTTTATAAGAGAAGGGCCTTGAGATTAGGGACAGCTTTTCAACTGTCACTACAATGGAGTCTCTGAAGAAGGACTATGAAGACAGTTCTGCTCCTGCACAAGCTTGTGAGGCCCACAGTTTGGATCCCAGTCCCCAGATCCAAACTGGAAGAGAAAAGTGACTCACCTGTCATCCCAGTACTCAATCCCCAGGGTAAGCTTTCTAGGTAGACCAACTGAAACAAATAGGGGCTTCAGAGCAGGCAGTACCTATCCAGGAGAAAGGGGGGAATCAATCAAGAAGGAAAGCTGTCATCTACCTCAGGCCTTTACTCTCTCTCTCTCTCTCTCTCTCTCTCTCTCTCTCTCTCATCAAACACACACATAAAGGGAAAAAATAGTGAATAATCCACACCCCTGTGGATGACAGGCCTTGTGCTTATGGAAAGATAGAATATTGGAGATTGAGGGTGCTAGGATGCTTGGATTTTAAGTGTCTTTTGTTAGTTTATTTGTTGTTTTTAAATTATTGTTTTGTTATTCTCCTCAATAACTATCCATTATGGGTCATTCAAGGATATTTGAATATGTGTTCCAGGCCATGGCCAACCAGAATTAGCTCAAATTTATCTTTTATTCCCATTGGAGCAAGAGTTTTGTTTTTTACCATCAGCTGCATGGAAGTTTTGTTCTTTTGAAAACTTGAATGCACATTATGTGAAAGAGGGAATCACAAGAAGGGTGGCTGCCATAACCATTGGGCCTGGGCCGTCCTTCAAGGCTCCTTGGACAATATTCGATCTGAAGGATCCAAGAACAAGAATATAAACATGTAGATTCCAAAAATAAGAATGTAGAAATAAATGTAAAGTTGTAAGCCTAGGAGAATGAAAACAGACTGTCAGCAGCTTTCTCAGCAGTTTAAGGATTAACTAATAACAGTGGGTTATTCTGCTTTACAGCCCATAGCTCTATTCACAAGGCCAAAGCTTCTCTCTGCAAACTGAGAGCCTAATGCCCACAGCCATCCTTGATTAACATGGATATGAGCTAAGTTTTAGGAGATAGATAGAGCAGGTAGACCTCTGGGTAACACATTATCCCTGCTATGTGAAACTGGCAGCATCAAAGCAGAGAGCACAAGGCTTCAGTAAACACTACCTGGAAGTACCAAGGAAGGCAATAGGTTAAGTTTAAACACTAGTTTAACTGAAAAACCCTGTTAATGAAGATTGTAAAGTCAGGCAATCTGTATCTGAGTTTTACCTTGAGAACGTAAAAATTCCTTTGTTCAGACCTGATGCTTGGTGTCCCTAGTATAAAAAGGTGGGTTCAGAAACTAGCCTTTACCACAGCCTTACAAAATCCATCTCTGACTGTGGTCTCAGCTAGCTAATAAGCTTTTTGTGTCCCATGGAGATTTTTTATTTATTTTTTTCCTGGAATCTTGTTTCTGGAATATAGTTTGCTTCTGGTTTATTAGACTTTGGTGGTCTGTCCCCATCTTTGTGCGACKCCCCTGGACCCAACACTATCTACCTATTCCATTTACTCACTAGATTCCAAGGCCCCAGTAAATTTCCCTATCTAATAAGAGATTTAAAAAGTACTTAGACTTTCAGACACTAAAAATATTTTCTCTCTTTTCTCTGCAATTATTTTCGTTCTCAAGATAGCCTACCTTTTTAAATAACTGCAACCAACAGATCATTTCACTGGGTCCTTGGGTTTTTAATTTGCAATTGTACCTATGACAAGAGCAGAGACATTCTTAATGTTGTATCTCCAATTGTTTACCTAACCCTACACTGCTCTTCGATTCTCTATTAAAACAATAGCCTTCGATCCTTTTCCCTATTTATTTAGTAGATTCTACAGTGTCAATTTAACCTTTTTCCCCCTTGAAGCATTAGATATTGATGTTTTCTATTAGGTTGTTTCATTTTAAAATTTTTTTTCAAAGATATATTCTATTTATTGCTTATCTTTCTCATCATTTTCATTTACCTTTTGATTTATCTACATCTCATCTTTTTGTCAATTGTTCACCCCAAACTAAAGTTTTTAATTTAATTTTCTGAAAATGGCTGAACTTCCTTTGTATTCATTCTTTCAAAACGTTAAACACTGGTGGGTATCTAGATCTGGTCATAGGGGAGGGTGGAGCTGTACCTAAAACGTCCTGCGGGAATGAGGAGAGAACACAAGACTCGAACAAAACCACAAGTATAAGTTTATTAAGAAGATTTGTGCAGATGAGCTTGGTGAAACGGTGAACAGAAGGGGAGGAAGAGGGCATGGGAATGGCGCCTTTAGCTTTTAAAGGTTTCCCAGCACATGCGCATGAGGGGGAAAAGGCGGATGACAGGTGACACTACACCCTATGCCTGCCTGCGTATGGGGGCTTCTACTTCAGACGCTGGTGACGCAGATGGCAGGCGACTCAGGCATGTGCACCTGGGATACATGTGCCTGCTGGCCTCAGAACCCGGAAGTGCAGCCTTAAGGGTAGCTAAAGGATTTACAGTACCTTTAAAAGAATAAAGAACAAAGAAGAAAAGAAGAAAAAACACCAGCTTGGCCTGATTTGTCTGAAACCAATCATAAAGTCAAAATACCTAATTACTCCTGATAGAGGCACACAGGTGTTTGAGGATTCCCCACATCAGAGCAGCCACATGGAGCAGTAGGTGCACAGCCTGGCTTTTCATTTTGATTTCTTCACTGGTAATAGCATGTTCTGTGATGAAAAACAAACAGCACATAAAACTTATGATAGATCTTTGAGTTGGAATTTTCAGGCTTTAAATTCCAAAGTCCGTCTCTCTTTGAAACTCTTCAGACTCTGAGAGAACCAGGATGGAGGATTCTCAAGGTTCCGAGTAGAATGTGAAATTTTCCCTGAAGCCCCCAGTGCAATACAGCAAAATCATCTAAAGCCTTGGTCCTTCTTATGCCTGCTCGCTCCTGCTGACAGTCACAGCATGCCTCTGTGAGTCTCTGAACTACCCCTATAGCAGCAGCCAGGGACTCAATCTGAGGGTCTAGGCAAGCAAGCTCATAGAAGCTATTGCTGAGCACTTAGGAAATGATTGCAAGTTGATGGTGAGCATGTTTTTCCAGGCATGTAGAAGGGTTTGAGCAATGCAGGTGCAATTACCACTTAGAAAAGAATCAGCACCCTCTTACTGAAATTAGAACAAAATGAACCAAGCTGGTGGACAAATTGTGTTTCATGGCCCTGCTGTGTGAGTGACCTATATTCACTTTCTAAACTTGGTATGAAGCTCTGTTTCTGGACCTAGAAATTATGTGGAAGGTGGCTGGAAAAATAATGTATTCCAAGGAGGTGTAGGGAGCACTCAGCCTTAAGATACCAATAAGCTCATTTGGATAGGAACAATCAATCTCTGTGGTCTATCTTTAGTATAATGGAAGAGGTCAAGTGCACGAGTTTGTGGGTGAGGAGCAGGAGACCTCAGTAGGAAGACCGGAAGGGCAGGCAGAATGCAGCTGGGGGTTTGAATGGCATTAAAATAAGGAGGAATACATCTACATATCCAAGACAGAAAATGGAATAATCCCGGTCTCCCAGGCTTCTCCTTCCATATTGTAGTAATAATGGCTAGACAGAATTGAGGGTCAAAAAAAATCTTTATAGGAAACTGATCTTCACCTAATTCAAATTATAAATGGAGCTAAGTAATTGATTTCAGAAAAATGAGAGTGAGATTTAGCTGCAAGAAATGATTAGCATGAAATGACTTCTGCCCCTTACATATGTTCTTTCTGTCAGTAGCATTACCTTTCTCAGTTTTTAATTTGTAGGGATAGTCTCATACCTAAAATGAATGGGCACAAGTAAATCTAAAGAGAAAACACAGAAAAACAGATCTTCAAGTTCTTATCTAATTGTATACATTTCTAAAATGAACTTACAGAAAAATTAAAGTATGATTTTCTTTCATCTAAAAAATGATATATATATATATATGAATTGCTAGTCTATGTTTCAGAACATGACATAAGATTAAATTTTATATGATAAAGTAATTCCATTATATTTAATAAATATTTAGTGAGCATAATCAGAGAACATTGTAAAGGTCTCCTAAAAACTCTTTCGTGGGCACCCTAATACAACAATTTTAAGAACAAAAATATAATGAAAGACATGAACAGAGGAAGACTGTTCATGAGCTGTGCCAGGAATTGGAGGAGTTCATTTTCTTTTGTCTTTTTTCTTCTATTTACTTTTATTTTTTTAAAAAAAAATAAACTATCCTTTTTCATTTTACATACCAATCCCAGTTCCCACTCCCTCCCCTCC